>JAKSZP010004559.1:0-50612 GCA_022478985.1 Massospora cicadina
CTCGCCTGGTAACATATAAATCTCTTAATCAAAAGGTTTTGGGATTTTTGCCCACCTTTATAGCTTCCTCAGTTATCTGTTGGATCACTATGGGATAAGTCCCACTGGCGAATAAAATGGATATTGGTTTATCTCAATTTTAGGTTAATAATGTTCAGGGATATCTTGGGTACTATTCTGAGTTTGGATCCATCAGGGATTGATTTGGGTGAATGCTTAAGATCTCATCGGGCAGAGTTTCCAATGAAATTGGGGCATCTAATAGTTTATTGTTGATTAACTATCAAGTGTACCAATTGGGATCAATCATGTTTCATCACCTACTAATTGGAAATTCAATTAGCAGTCGTGAGGTGAGTGATGCCGCCTGCAACTAGTGAATCAATCAGTTGGCTTGTGACCTTCCATAAAGGGTAAAGAGTCCCATTACCTAAGAAGGTTGCTAGCCAAATGTGGTTAGTTCACTGTAATTGATCAAGAGCGTTAGGGGAGAATTTTCTGGCTCTTTTTATTTTTAGGTCTTAAGGATGTCCAGCAAAGTAATACTAGCCTGATGGAGAAGACCATCAATGGTGAAATGTCATATGGAAGTTCAATGGTAATGGCTGCCATTTCATGGCTGAGGCGCCAACTGAGAAGTTGGGCGCCAATTTCCCTCTATATATTCCTTAACAGTTCATATTAATTAAAATATATTCTTTCATTTGGGATATAAGCTCTATTCTCTTCAGTTATTATTGTTGTGGTATACAATATTTTAGACTCTTTTGTGTGTATAAAGAGTAAGGATTGGGGATCCTTAGAAGAGAAGCAGACCTTAGACGTGAATCTCTGCAAACTCAGCGTGATGGAAGAAAGGCCAGGAACCTCTGAATCTGAGATTAGATTATGTTCAGCTGGAACAGGGAAGAAGTCCCTATAGTTAAAATAATCAGTATTTTGTGGATTATTACAGGTCTAGAGTTGGACCATATTGGGCTTATCTATCCAACTATGGATAATATTTGTCATACTATTATTGCTCACATATCAATTACTATCAAGCAGCACAAATTGTGCACATACCAAACCTGTGCAGTTATCTTTTGGGAACTATCAGTTAAGCCAGTTCATAAAAATTTGAGGAATAGACCCAGATTTTAACATTTGGTGCTCACTACAGGGGGTAATCGAGTAAAATATGCTAATCTAAGATGCCATATTAGGAAGAGTTAAAAAAAAAGTTTGGATAGAATTGGAAACTGTCAACAAGAACGCCTTCAATTTAGCTGATTATAGAGAATTCACTGTCTTGGAGAAAAGTTTCACTAAGATCAGTGCAGGAGTAGAAGATGTTTCCAATTTTGGCAATAAATTACTAGGGAAAGTAACATCATTGAAGAAGAAAGAAGGATATTTTGTTGTATAAGTTTTATTATTGAAAACAGAATGCAAAGTGGATAGCGTTCAAATTGTGTACACTCAGCTAAGACATGGAGAATCTAGTGAAGCAAGCCAAAGAACTGAAGAATCAGAGATGAAAATGTGAACCCTATGCAGTGACCAACGCTAAAGAAAGGACCCCAAGAACTCAGTAGGGAAGTTGACAATCCCTAGAAATATGTCAACTGCATTCGCTGCCATTCTGGAGATGATCCCTGAGATCACTCCTCAAGTCAGTTGGGTAACTGAGCCAAGAATGGTAACTAGAGAAACTTCGGAGGAATTCAAAGTCATGCTAAAATTACCCACTTTTCATTAGGATAACGCTCATGCGTTCTTCTGATTGTTTGACATGACTATGTTTGGGTATGGTGATAGTCAGAAAAGCTTTGACGGTCATGAACTTTTTGTACAGATTGTCAAATCTTAGTGTTAATTATCTAGAGGGAGACAGCTGGTCTTACTTGGAGGCCAAGGCTGCAATAATGAAGGAGTTTGGAAGCCCCACGTGTATTTCAAAATGCAAGCAAGAATTTATGGGGATTCAATTCCAGAAGGACGAGACCTTAGCGAATTTTTCCGAACAATTCTACCAAGGATCACAGATTTTGGTCAGAGCAAAAGTATTGGACGATTTTGATGTGTGGATTGCGTTACAAGCGTCCCTTTGGCCTTATCACAATTTACATTGAATGATGTCTTCCGCATTAGCAACCAAAATCACCACCTTGCAAATGATGGATCACTTGAAGATACTAGGAGCCACGTTTGAGGCTCCTAATTGAGGCCTCAAGCTGAGTCCAGTTCAAAAGTTGAATCCCAACAAGGTGACTGAAAATGCTAAGGAGTCAAACTATCAAACAGTGCCAGGAAACACGCCCAAGGATTTCAAACGGACAGACAAGAGTAACAAACTCTGTCATCAGTGCAGAGGGAAGGGCCACTTCGCTGCTTAATGTTTTAGATGGAAGCCTAAGGAGAAAATCAACGTGGTTCAGGCAAAGGAGGCCAAATATGCATAGGAGTTGGGGAAAGGGCCTTTGGTCTAGATGGGGAACAGTCTAGAGCTGCGGTTAAAACTGTTCCTCATGATATCTTAAATGAGGATATTAACATTAGTGATCTATTTATCAATGGCGACGCACAGGACCAGCTTTACCAAGGGTAAATTTAGACGTCAGTGCAGTAACCAGAGCCAGAGCAAAGGGGATTGACCCCAAAAATAATCAAGGAGGTCACTCGCCCATATGAGCGCTAACTAGCGGACAAAAATTTGACTTTCTAAGAATCAAAATTATCTGGCCAAGATCAAATTAGATGAGGAGAATCTGTCAATCCCATAAGCACAATTAAGGAATCATTTCCTGATCTTTCAGTTTAAATAGTTCACAACCTCAATTTGGTGAATAACGCTGCTATACACTCATTAAATACCACTTTGCAATACTCTGAGTGTATATATATTGATATACTGGTCAATTGAGTATGGGTGCAGGAGATTATTGACAGTGGGGCACCAATCTATATTGTCTCAACCAAACTGGTGAAGAAAAGATGAATATCTCCTGATTTGGAACATAAAAAATAATATGGAACCACCAGGCTGATACAACCATCTCTTGTGAAGCGTATAGCACTTTATCACTCAGATTTGGATCTTTAGTTGTATCCTCCCCAGCAATAGTTTTGGCCAAACAAAATTGCAATATTCTAATCAGGACCAAGTTTCTAAGAAAATATGGAGTTGATGCAACTTTGAATATAATAAGTTGACTATATTGGGTCATACACTACCTCTAGTTTATCAGAGAGATAAAGAAACTCCGCTTACCAGGAGAAGCAGTTTTTACAATATGATCTACAATGATGAATTATCCTGATTTGCTACCAAATTGGTGAACAAAAGTAAAGATAAAAGCTGACGAAAATCCTGGAAAATTGGGAAAATCCATTAAGGATAAAAGAATTTGAGGACCATACCATTTGGGATTGCAGATCATAGTTGATACAGTATTGACTTTGGAGATACCTTAGTTGTTGTATGGAGAGGTCAGTAGCCCCTGAAAGAAGTCCAGAGTAGAGCCATGGGTAGCTCCTGGTTAGTCATGCCGGCCATGGAGATATCTGAGTTCTTCTGGAAAATTTGAGTGGAAACAATGAAGATCAAGAAGACAGATTGTTTCATTTGTCCATATGATCCTGACAGCGGAATTGTGAAAATTATATGATTTGGGGACCCTCAATGAGATGGGATTGCCAGCGGGGTGACTAAGAGTATCAATCTATTAGTCAACTGAGAGCAACTCGCTGATCTGATGGAAAAACAGCAGGAGGAGGTTCTCAACTATTTGAAAAGTATCAGGAAATCTTTACCCAGGATAATCACAATTTGGGATGTGCAAAGAATGTCATCCATAAAGTTGACACCAGGGAAAATTTACCAATATGAATGAGACTGATCTTATGGTCAAAGACCACTGAAGTGATAGTGGAAGTGGAGGTCAACAAACTAGTAAAGCACGGGTTCCTAGTTCCATCATTGAGTCCCTGGGTAAGCCCTATCCTGATTGTGAAGAAGAAGGATGGCCCTAATCAGGTAATGATCAATTTTCAGAATCTGAACAAAATAACAAAGAAGGATTCATAACCACTACCACAAATTGACGATGCATTAGACCAATTGGGAGAAGTAAAGTATTTCTCCACGATGGATCTAATATTGGTATATTGGCAAATTTATTTGCCAATTGAAGACCAGGAGAAATGCGCGATCATCACCGCGCAGGGGCTATACCAAACAACATGGATTCCTCAAGGTCTTTGCAATGCGCCTGTGACATTCCAGAAGTCTATGGACGCCATATTAAATGACTATAAGTTGTCATGCGTCCTGGTGTACTTGGATGACATAAATGTGTTCAGTAGGACCTTTACCGACCATTTGCACACTTGAAAGAAGACTTCAAGAGACTTTCAGCGGCTAATCTGAAGATTAAGCCAAGAAAGTGAAACTTCATTAAGAAAAAGTTGGAATATCTGGGGTTCATCATCAACTACAGTGGACTGCAGCCACAAACCCAAAAGTTTGAGGCCATAGTTTGGATGGCCATCCCAATAAGTGTCAGAGATATCTAAGTATTCCTTGGAATGGTTAGATGTTACCAAAAAATTTATACAGAATTTTGCAAGAATCGCCGAGCCCTTTTTTCATTTGGTGAAGGATCCAAAAAGGAGTTGTTTGGAATGAAGTGACCCAGAGTTCTTTTGATGAGTTATGCTGGTATCTTATAATTTCTCCAATAATGAAATATTAAAATTAAAATTGAGAATTTATAGTAAAGACAGATGCTTCATTAATGGCAATCAGCGTCATCCTGATTCAAGTAGATGAGCTTGGGGATGAGCATCCAGTATCTTATGTGAGCTGAACGTTATCAGCAGCAGAACGGAATTACACTGTTACTGAGAATGAATGCCTTGTGGTGATTTGCACCTGTAAGCAGTTTTGGGTGCATACTCATGGTATGCACTTTATTGTAGTGATGGACCACTCCTCCCTGAATTGGCTGCATAACCTAAGAGAACTGGAAGGACGTTTGGTCCAATGGGCATTGAAGCTTCAAGCTTACAACTTTGAGATAGTTCATCAGGTAAGGGCTTCTCATCAAAATGTGGACGGCTTATCACGGTTATCAAAGGTCCAAATGGTATACCAAAAAGCTGGTGAGCTTTCCATAGAATGGCCAATGGAAAAATCAGGAATAAGCCCCAAGAGATCTAAGGTGCGCTTTGGAAAGCAATGGAAAACACTGAGACCAAGGATGGCAAGCGTTTAAGACAATTGACGGAAAATGACTATTATTCCCAAAACCATCAGAATGAGCAACAGTTGTTCAAGACATGCATAAGGTTGTCAAGCATGGTATCCTGAAAAAGATGACTTACCAAATTCGCCAGTACTATTACTAGGATCTATAAACATGACGTGGCTGATTATCTGGCTTACTGCATAAGTGCCAGTTGCATAAACTACACAAGAACACAACAAAATATCAGCTGGTCAGCCCTGGATTTGTCTGGCATACAGTGTCCATCGATGTGATGGGATCACTGACTATGAGCATAGGGGGAATCAAATATATAGTAGTTGTAAATTGACCATAAGAATAAGAAAGGAGATAAGAAGAAGGCCTTGGTGAAAGTTGACGCTACAGTACCGCACAGTTTATCCCGAATCAAGCTGTATACCGCCATGGATTCTCATAAGTCTTGTTAAGCAACAATGGATTGAATTTCACATCCCATGTGATCCTGAGGTTAAACGTGATATTGGGAATCTGAGGATTCATGTCAGTACCCTACCAGCTGGAGATGAACGGACTGGTAAAATGAGTAAATGGAACGTTGGACATGATGCTCAAGAAGTTGGTCAAAGAGAACTTCTGCATGAGGAACATACCTCAATTCAGTGATGTTTGCATACATCAGTCACCATATGAAAACGGGAAAAACGCCATTTGAGTTGTTGTATGAAAGAAAGGCTGCGTTACCACCAATTCTATATTTATTGGTCAAACCAACATTAGGAATGAGTGCTGAGCTGTAATTGCTATGACTTTCAAATATCGATCAAGATGCAGTTGCAAGCATTTGATATGACCTTGAAGAGAAAGATCAAGGCCAAAATGATGGACAATAAGAACTGACAGGCATTATCCAAATATCATGTAGGTAATAAAGTAACCTATTGTGGCATGAATGGCTTCAGAAGGAGAAACAAGTTAGATGCACTATGGTCAGGTCTGTTTGGGATTTTAAGATGGCAACGGATGCATATTCCATCAGAACCTCATGAATAAAAGGATTGTTAATTGGACCCATGCTAAATATCTAAAGCAGTGGATCCAAGAAAAATAATAATAGTGTTCCCAAAGGACCACTGAACCATTGAGATAGTATGTCCTGATATTTTTTTATTAAGAACAAAAAAACTGCTGAATTGACCGCTCAAAGTCACTTTTGAGCGATTTTAAATTTAAATTTATTTATCCACAAGCCGTCTGCCCAAACCTATTCTTTGATGTCCTTGGCTCTGCCACCTGCCACTCCAGTGTGGGGCAGCAGTACACCCCCACCTAGCGTTTTCCGCCCCACAGGCAAGCGCGTTTGGATGGGCTCAAACAGCCCGCCCACTGCTTCCAACCATTTTGTCCCCCCACGGGACTTAGCGCTCCACCTGGCGCGCGTCCACCCTTCTCGCCCCCATCCTCTCGCCCTCCCTCGCTCTGCCATTCGCTATTGCCTCAGAGTGGACTATGGGCGTTTGTTCCCATATGCCAATAAGGCAATTATTGACCTAGCCACTGCGGCCTTTGTGCCAGCTGGCTTTATAGACTTCCGCCCTTTTAAGGGCTACTTTGACGTTGGGTTCCAATATGAGGAGGATGCTGAAGCGGCAGCACAAACTCCTCTAATTTATAAAAAAACCCATTCCCACAACCCGTATTCGCCTCCCTTCAGACACCACACTAATGGTATCCTTTGCAAATCTCCCATCCCACCTTCCACCCCAGGCTTTGTATGAACAGTTGGTCGCGGGGCTCATGGCTTATGGCACTCAGCCCAACCTCATCTTTGCCATTCCATCTGGTGCGGAGCGCCTTGCTGCTCCTTGTGCAACAGCCACCATCATACCACACCACCCTACCATAGCCCAACAAATCCCACCCCGCGCTAGTGTGGCTGCAGCGCCTGATCATTTCTTTTAGGCTTGGGTCAATAATGGTAGGCAGATTTGTTGCCTCTGCTTTGGCCTCGACCATGCAAAAAGAGCATGCCCTTAGGCCAAATCCGCTGCTGCGGCTTCTGAGCCCCCTGGAGGTTCAGTATGGGGCGCTTTGCTGCCCCCTCCCACCCTCCAATCTCATTCAGTGGGCCCACATGGAAAATCAGCCCCCCCAAAACCTCCATCCTCACTCTCCCACCTAAATCTACACCAGCCAATCAGAGTAATGCTTAGACCACCATTTGCACCCAAGCAGCTTCCCATTCGCCCAATCCTACCCACCCAAATTTAAACGCCACTATTCCAGTGAACCAAAATCCATGGGATCTTTTGGCTGAAACTGATGAATCAGGTAATGTCCTCATTAGTAAGCATACAGGTCAACCTCTCTGCCAAGGCGATTATGGTTGGGCAGAATTTTTCCTTCCTGACTTCAATGAAACCCCTACCCCTCGCCATTTTGCTCCTCTACCCAATACAGCCCCCTTCCAAAGTGACCACCAGCTCGCCTTAGCTGCGGTGGCCTCTCCTCATTGCCCAAAACTACGCACCGCGGTGGCCCAGTCAGTGGCTCAGCTCCAGCATGGCCTGCCCACCACCTTCTTCCCCCCAACTTCCCTGAATCTCCCTGCAGTGACATCTTGAAACTGTTCGATGATGCTGAAATTGCTGTTATGAATGTTGCAACGCTTGCTTCATTCAACCCCTCAGCCAAAATCACCCGCCACAGCATCTCCCTTTTCACCCAACTTCCTGAAGCCCACAAAGAAGCTGAAGTTCTCCTCGCAGCTTTTGTTTAACACTTTCCCATCATTATCTTGATGTGAAATTGGAAAACTCCTACTACGCTGACCTCAGCCCCCACTATGCAAATGCCCCAACGCCCTGGCTCTCTGCTCTGATCCGGTACTGTAACCAACATCCCTTGATCAAGGTGGGTCTTTCTGAAAAATAACCCCCCGACCCCTCCTCACCCTTTGCCATGGTGGGTTAGCAGTTTCTGCTTCCCACCTGATTAGTAGTTTGTTTTGTCATTTTGAGTGTTGTGTTTTGTACTGTCCATCCCCTGGTTGGCGTACCTCAAATAAATTGAAAAAAACCGCTGAATCAAAATAAAAGTTTAAATCTTAAAAAATAAGACCTTTAAACCATAAAAACTGGTAGGTCATAGTATAACTAGGAACCAGTTTGGGGGTAAATAGATAAAAGGATGGACCGCTGAACTGATAAAAGGTCAAGTCCCATAGAAAAAAGAAGAAAAATAAAATTGATAAAAATATAGGAATATATATACCTAAAAAGACATATTTTTATAATTTTTTTATTGGTTATCCTTGACTCAGGGATGTTTCCGCCTATGTCGCCTCTTGGGGGAGGGAGGATGTATAAAAGTAGAGGTAAACAAAATGCCAAAATCTATTTGAGATCAAACGCTAGCAAAGGCTAGACCTACATAAAGCCAGATTTGTTGAGAAGATGCTGAACCCAGGGAGAATGTGATGAGGGATATAGAAATTGAAATGTTGGTACTTGCCAATTGCAATACCCCAGATTGGGGAGGGAAGCAACAGAACAAGAAGAGGCAGTCAGTGAATAGCCCCAAGTAATCCTGATATGGCACTGGAGCCAGAAGAAAGGTCTTGAGCACTTGCCGATGGGCTTTGTCAAGAATGTTGGATAAGTGAGCTGGCATAGAGAAAGTGATACTAGGCTGAGGTTGCCAAATCATGGCCCTTATCAGAGCTTTAAGAGGGAGGTATAGATGAAAAGCACCATAATGAGTTAGTCATGTAAGGAGTGAACGGCATCCTGAAGATGATGACTACAAGCTTCTTGGATTTAAAAACAGTATGAATGATGGAATTTAGGGGAGGCTGGAAGCTTTGTGGTCCAACTTCAACAAAAAACTTGGCCCACGAAATGAAGGGCATAGGCTGCAACGTCTCAATCTATTAAGCTTAAGTGATTGGAGTGGTTCAGAGCTATGGAAAGAGCCTTGGTTACTCAGTTCCTTAATTCTGCATAGGGGAGCATAAAATGTTCAAGATTTCTGATGGCCAGTTTGGTTGAAAGAACAACTGGTTTATGATACTGGCTGAGTCAAAAAAGGAACTCAGAAAGCAAGTTAGATATAGCACAAAGTGATTGACTAATATTGGATGACATTGATTCAGGAGGCTCAACAATAATAGTAGGCTTATCCGTGAAAGAAGGCAAATATAGAAGAGTAACAAAGCTAATTTTGGAACTGATGGAAGAGGGAGAATTAGACGCGAGTCATTCAAGATGGCACTACTCTGGTTTAAACAAAGTCAGATATACAGTCTGGTAGTTCAGCGGAAGAACTACCTACATATGCGCGACTTGGAGTATGGGTCCTAAAGGGGACCATAGAAGAGACTTTTTGCGCAGAATGACACATCTATTGTTAGGCCAGGCATCTTCATCAGAAAGATTGTCAAGGTATTTCTGGTACCAAGAATTTTAATTTGACATGTGAGCTGGACAAAAGGGGGATGTCAGATTTTTTATAATGGTTGACATTATTCGCTTTGTATTAATTAAGCTCTAATTTAGAAAAATTAATCTCAAAATCAAAAAGTATGCTCTTCAGAAAAAAATGCAAGAATGATATGAGAATAAAAGCTATTAAAAGAAAATAACAAGAGTGAACTTATTTGGGACCATCTAGTACTAAAAAAAGAGTGAATTTAATTGATCATTCTTAATTTTTATGCAAGACAGACTTTGATGGTAGTAACCCCTTTTAAGGGTGAGGAGGGAGATCAGGAAATCAAGGACGCTAAACCAAGGTCTTGAATGTGACAATTGGTTGTATGCCCTGACCATTGGGAAAACTGGTTTTCTGGAGCTATCATTGTTACAAGTAAATTGACTAGACCAGCATGACAGTGGGTCATGAGGACCGCAATCTGAGGAGGTGGTAGCAGGGAAGAAAAAAAGATAACCATCTGCCAAACGTTGTCCTGGGCAGCGTTGAGTACATATTGTCTGTGCTCCAATAAAAAACTAAGAAATATTCACCTTGCTCTGAGGCAACATTCTCCTGTCCCAATCCTATTCTAGCTGGAAATCTAGGCAAGAGGGTGGATGTGTTGGTATTTTTGCCCATCTTTCCAGCTTCCTAGGGTACCTGTTGGATCGCTATGGGATAGGTCTCACTGGAGAATAAATTGGATATTGGTTGACCTTAATTTTGGGTTAATAATGTTTGGAGATTTCTTGGGTAATTTGCTGGGTTTGATCCATCAGGGATTGATCCGTGTGAACGCTTAAGGTCTTGTTGGGCAGAGTTGCTGATAAAAATTGGGGCATCTTATAGTTGATTGTTGATTAACTATCAGGTATACAGATTAGGATCAATCAAGTTTTATCGCCAACTAATTGTGAATTTAATTAGCAGTTGTGAGGCAAGTGATGTTGCCTGCAACTAGTGAATCAATCAGTTGGTTCATGACCTGCCACAATGGGTAATAGGTCCCATTACCTAAGCAGGTCACTAGCCAAATATGGTTGGTTTGCTGTAATTGGGCAATAAACGTTAGGGGCACATTTTCTGGCTCTTTTATCTCAGGTCTCAAGGATGTCCAATGGAGGAATCCTAATCTGATAAAGAAAACCATCTCCAGTAAGACTTCATAAGGAAGTTAAATGGCAACAGCTGCCGTTTCATGGCTGAGGTGCCAAGCAAAGAGTTGAGCGCTAAATTCCCTCTATAAATTTCCTAAAAATTTATATTGATAAAGAAAAATTCTTACAATTGGGATATAAGCTCTATTTATCTTCAATTATTATTGTTGTGGTATAAAATATATGTGGACTCTTTTGTATTTATAAAGAGTAAGGATTGGGGATCCTTAGAAGAGAAGCAGACCTTAGACGTGTATCTCCACATATTCAGTGTGACGAGAATAAAGGAAGAAAGATCTGAATCTGAGAGTGAATTTAAGTTTAGCTGGAACAAGGAAGAAGTCCCTATAGTTAAATAATCAGTGGATTATTACAGGTCTAGCGTTGGACCATATTGGGTTTATCTATTCAACTATGGATAATATTTGTCATACTATTATTGCTCACATATCAATTATAACAATCAACAAAAATTTTGCACATACCAAACCTGTGCAGTTATCTTATGGGAACTACCAGTTGAGCCAGTATTTAACATAGTTGAAAACCACAGATTTTTAACAATTAGTGATAAAATCTGATTGACTCCTAAAAGGAAATTTAATTATTAAAAAGAAAATTAATAACTTTGTTGCTTGTTCTTTTTAGGGTTAATTCTCCTTGAAACATTATTGATTCAGCGAATCAAAACCTAATGGATTGATAAATATTTGTATAGAATACTTCACTGAACAATAGTCATTGTATATAGAATAACTACTACCATATTTACTAGAGGGCCTTGACCTCTAGAGGATAAGCAGCTTATAATCATGGTCAGGTGAATAATTTGGCCATATCAAAACTTTTAACACCGCCCCTACGGCGGTGAGTGAAGCATCCATTTGAATAATAAATGGTTTTTCAAAGTTTAGGTACATCAAAATTGGCGCTTGGGTAAGACATAGACTTATATAATCAAAGGCCAGTTGACAATATGCCATCCATTTAAACGGTATCCAGTCTTAAGAAGTTAGGATATTGGCTCAACCGTTTTATTAAAATTCTTCACAAACTGGCGGTAATAGCTAACTCATTCCTAGAAATATTTGATTATCTCACTTACTACTTGGCCAGAACATGTTTTTGATAGCTTCAACCTTATCAGGATGAGTCCTTAAGCCTTGTTTGTCAAAGACAAACTTCAGATACTCAAGTTTCTCCTGGAAAGAGATCACACTTACAAGGTTTCATAATAAGGGCAGCTTTGGACAATTGGTGAAACAATTATAGTGTTTCAGGTGTTCCATAAAAGTCCTTAAAAATTTATATCATATAAATATAATTATTTCAGAAACTTTTTTTAATATTTTAAAATGCTATCCATAGAATGCTGGAATGTTGTCAAGACATTACTCAACCCTTATGGCATCCTCATGGCTGGTATAGAGCCTGGGCAGTACCATAGTGCACTTCTCCTGTTCTTCTTTTAGCAACTCAAACTTCCAATATCTGGAGATTATATCCATAGCAGAGAAATATTGTGCGCCACCAAAGCGGACTAATGCATCATCGATGTTAGGTAGTGTATATAAATTTTTGGTTATTGATTATGCTTCAGTAGTCTATTATGACTCAATTAAGACCATCTTTCTTATTGGTAACCAAAACGGTGGAAGCTCAAGGGCTCTTGGAGGGCACTAACATCCGTTGATGCACAAGTTGATTGATTTCTTAGTTAACAACTTCATCTGCCATCTTAGAGTGCCTGATAAAATGAAAAAATTGGAAGATGATCCCTCATGTCAATTTGGTGTAGCACATCGTGGGCACAGCCCAAATTAAAGTCATCTTTGGCAAAAATCATACTATACTCATCAGATAAAACTAAAGCTTGATTTTTTTTCATCTTCAGTTAATCTGGAAAGGTGCTCACTGGGTACCAGGGAACATAATAATAACATTCGTTGCTTTCAAGCCCTAGTTCATTTAGGTTTCTATAATCATGGATGCTAAGTTACTTTTTCCACGGTTAAGATATGAACAAAAGCAACAATCTGGTATCACTTGAATTTACAGCAAGATTATACAAGTTGGTTAACAGCAAATAAATTTTGCCATGTTCTAGCGGAATAAGCACAGGTGTGGTGATAGTTCTAATGAACTGCAGCCCAGGGGAGTTACTTGAGTTGCAGTTCACTAAATATAAGGCTTTGAAGATTGTCATGGTGGATGAGAATAGTCATTAAAATAAGTTATAATAATTAATAAAGTAAATAAGATATTCCAATAAAAAAGTGCTTTATTAAATAAAATTAAGTAATTCTTAAAGGGTTTACAGGTACATGACATAGAAGTGATATCCTTAGTATCTCACATACAGGATCTTTCAATTCTGTTCATGTTGGACCTCAATTTACAGTTTGTTAGGTTTTTGCCCACCTTTCCAGCCGTCTAGATTACCATGGGTTACTAGGGAAAAAATCCCAATGGCAAGTGAATTAGATATTGGTTGACTCTGATTTCAGGTTAATAATGTTTGGGGAATTTTAGGTAATAAGCCAGGATCAGATCCATTAGGGATCAATATGGGTGAATGCTTGAGATCTTTTTGAGCAAAATTGCTGACAAAATGGGGGCATCTGATAGTTAATCATCAATTAACTATCAAGTGTACCAATTGGTAACAGTCAGTTTTCATCACCGATTAATTTTGATTTTAGGGGCAAGTTGCAAGGCAAGTGATGCCACCTTCAACTAGCGAATTGATCAGTTGGTTTGCAACCTGCCATAATGGGTAACAAGTCCCATTACCCAAACAGGTTGCTCACCAATTATGGGTGGTTCACTGGGATCAAGTGGAAAACGTTAGGGACACGTTTTCTGACTCTTTTCAATTAGGTCTCAAGGATGTCTGATGAAGGAATCCTAACCAGATGGAGAAGACCATCGCTGGTGAGATGATGAAGGGAAATTCAACAGCAACAGCTGCCATTTCATGGCTGAGGCGCCAACTGAGAGTTGGGCGCCAAATTTCATCTATAAATTCCTCTGATATTCACAAAAAGAAAAGGAGCAAATAACAGAATGCATTATTAGTTTTAGTATCATTAATCTTCAGGAAACTATTTTTGTGTGAATAAATTGGGGACTCTTTAGAAGGATAAAGAGTAAGGATTGAAGATCCTTAGAGGGAAGCTGAGCTTAGACAGGAATTGCTACCAACTTCATGTCACCAGAAGAAAGGCTGTAAACTAAAGATCTGAGCATGGATCAAGTAAGTCAGATAAGGGTATAAGTTCATACTGAAGACATTAGGAGTATTTTATGGAGAAATACAGGTTGAGCGTTGGACCAGAAATTAGTTATCTATTCAACTACAGATAACAGTCTTCATACTATTACCAATCAACTATCATCTATTATCAGACAAAGCAAAGCATGCACACATCAAACCAGTTCAAATAACCTCCTGGGAACTAGCAATTGGCGAAGAACCCAGGATTTTAACAATTGGTGCTCACTACAGGGGGTTTAGTAGGATACACCAGTATGAGATGCCATACAAGGATGAATTAAAAATTCTGGATGGAGTTTGCAACCATCAATAAGGACGCCTTGAATTCTGCCAATCATTTATAATTTGCTGCCTAGGAGGAGAGAGTTACCAATATTGAGGAAGGAGTCAAAGATGTCTCTAATTTTGGAAATGAGTTGCTAGGAAAAGTAACATCATTGAAAAAGAAAATGGATATTTAGTCCAAGAAGTTTTATTCTTGAAGACGGAACACAAAGTGGATCACGTTCAATTGCATTCTCTCAGCTCAGACGTGGAGAGTCTTTAGAAGAAAAATCAAAGAACTGAAGAATCAAAAATATGAATGTGACCCTTTTACAGTAAATGACACCAAAGAAGATAATCAAGATTTGGAAAAAGGACTTGCAGCCTAGATAAAGAACTTTCTAGTGCTTCAAGAGAACCTGTTCCACCAGACATCTACTTAAGATGAAAAGTTTCAGTAGGGCTAACTTAGGTTGAAATTGGGTCCACTTGAAATAGTCCTGAGGAGCAAGGTGTTGGATGAAACACTAGATGTGACATTGGATGAGTTGATACAGAAAGCAATCAATTCAGAGTATCATATTTCTATACCAATAATGAGAATGAGGTCAAAAAGGAAGCAATTGATCTAAGAAAGTGGAGGGAATCGTATGACCCAATATTATTAAATAAAGAGGCAAAAAATTTTAGAGATGAGTACCATCAATTCAAGATGAAACTGGATTAAATTAACGTTATTATATCAATCTGTGTAATTAGGGGATCGTTTCCAGATCCACCAGTGGAATTACTTTAAGCGTTTTGGATAGCAACAGATGCCAAAAATCTTTTTTAAAAGGAAAATGATAAGAGCAATTTAATAAAACTACCAATTAATGAGGAATTCACAATTTTGTGAGATATGAAGACTCAAGTATCAGTTGCTGAGATACAAAATGAAATTAATACCTGTTGAAAGAATGATAAGTTGTGATTGAAGGACAAATTAATGGAAACATTTGCAAGTATTGCCAAAGTTGGCGAGTGTTGCCTATACATGAAGAAACAGCGCTGCTGGTCATATAGTGAAGAAGGTCAATATTAAAAAGATGAAAGTATTGGATCTTAAGAAAATTATTTCAATGGTCCCAAAAGGATCACTGAACCATTAAAATGGTTATGTCCTAATATTTTGGTTAAGTCCTAAAAGAGGACCACTGAACCAAATTAAATGGTTAAATTTTAAAAGAATAAGATTTTGAATCATGAAAACTGGTAGGTCAAAGTATACTTCAGAACTAGTTTAGAAGAAGGGGAAAAGAAGGACCTTTGAACCCAATTGTAGGTTAAAGTCCTATTACAAAAGAAAAATAAAAAATAGATAAAAAAGAAAAATCTATATTAAATAGAAAAAAGTACACAATTTTGGGACCTTTGATAAGATGGGATTACCAGAAGAGATGACCAAAAGCATCAATTTATTGGTCAATTGAGAGCAAATCGCTGATCTGACAGATGGACAGCAGGAAGAGGTGATAAAACTATTTGCTAAGTATTGGGAAGTATATGCCCAGGATGACCACAATTTAGGATGTGCAAGAAGTGTCATCCACAAAGTTGACACCAGGGAAAATTTACCAATAAGGATGAGAATGATTTGATGGTCAAAGGTGGCCGAAGCAATAGTGAAACAAGAGATCAGCAAACTAGTGAAGCATTTGCTTTTAGTTCTATTGTCAAGTCCCTGGGTGAGCCCTATCCTGATTGTGAAGAAGAAGGACAGCACTAATCAGGTGGTGAATGATTATTGAAAGCTGAATAAGACAATGAAGAAGGATTCATATCCACTACCACAAATCAACAATGCGTTATATCAATTGGGAGAAGTAAAGTTACTCTACGTGATGGATCTAATATTGAGATATTGGCAAATTGATTTGATACTAGAAGACCAGGAGAAATGCGCAATCATTACCATGCAAGGGATGTATCAACCAAAGAGAATGTTCCAAGGTCTATGTGATGCACCTGCGACGTTTCAATGGGCCTTGGATGCTATCTTAAATGACCTGAAATTGTCATGTATCCTGGTTTACTTGGATAATATAAATGTGTTCAGTAGGACATTTACTAACCATTTACACCACTTGGAAGAAGTCTTCAATAGATTGTCTGCGGCTAACCTTAAGATCAAGCTGAGGAAGTGCCACTTCTTTAAGAAAAAGTTAGATATCTGGGATTTGTTATCAACTCTAGTGGACTGCAGATGCAAGCCCAGAAAATTGAGGCCATAGAGCAAATGGCTGTTTCTGAAAAGGGTTCAAGATATCCAAATGTTCCTTGGAGTGGTCAGAAACTATCAAAGACTCATATGGGATTTTGTGAGAATTGCTGAGCCCCTCTTTCATTTGCTGAAGGATCCAAAAAAAATTAATTTGGAATGAAGAGGCCCAGAGTTCTTTTGATGAATTACATCACTATTTGATAGATTCTCCGATATTAAAATATCCAAATTTCAATCAAGAATTTAAGATTCAGACTAATGCTTCGTTAACAAAATCAGCGCTGTCCTGAGCCAAGTGGATGAACTTGGGGACAAACATCTGGTAGCATATGTGAGCAGGAAGCTATCAGCAGCTGAAAGGAATTCCACATTAATGAGTATGAATGCCTTGCAGTAATTTACACATGTAAACAGTTTCAGATGTATATCCATGGAATGCACTTTAAAGTGGTGATGGACCACTCCTTGTTGCATTAATTGCATAATTTACAAAAACTGGAAGGACAACTGGCCTGACGGGCATTGAAGCTAACGGCTTACATTTATGAGATAGTCCACTGAGCAGGAGCTTCTCATCAGAATGTGGATGGCTTATCAAGGTTACCAATGGTCCAAGTGGTATACCAGAAAGTGGATGAGCTATTACAGAGAATGGTCAAAGGAGAAATCAGGAATAATCCCCAAGAAATCCAAGGTGCACTTCAGAAGGCAATGAAAAACAACAAGACCGTGGAAGGACAAGTTTTTAAGACAATTGAATGAAAACATTTTACTATTTCCAAAACCATTAGAATGGGTGGCTATTGTTCAAGCTGCGCATAAGGTTGTTAGTCATGGAGGCCTAAGGAAGATGACTAATAACATTTGCCAGTACTATTACTGGGAGTCTATCAATTATGATGTAGGAAATTATCAGGCTTATTGTGTGGAGTGCCAGTTGCACAGCGCACAAGAACATTGTTGGATATTGACTAGTCCGCCCTGGATTTGCTTGGCATATGGTGTCCATCGCATGATGGGACCATTAACCGTGAGTACAGGGGATTCAAATACATCATAGTTACAATTAACCATCTAGCTAGATGGGTCAAAAGTAAGGCTCTGGCGAAATTTGACGCTACAAGCACTGTAAGGTTTATCCTGGATCAAATAGTATACTGCCACGGATGCCCACAACTCTTATTATGTGACAATAGAAAAATTTCACATCTCACGTGATCCTGAGATTGAATGAGATAATGTGGATCTGAGGAGCCGTTTCAGTACCTTACCAGACAGAGACAAACGTACTGGTATAATGAGTCAATGGAACGCTGGCCTTGATACTGAGGAAGCTAGTCACAGGGAGAACTTCTGCATGGAGAATGTACCTCAGTTCAGTGACGGTTTCATACACCATAAGTCATCATACAGCAATGGAAAAAATGGCGTTTGAGTTACTGTACAGAAGAAAGGCCTCTTTAGTGCCAATTTTATATTTAGTGTTGGAACCAACATTGGGGATGAGTGCTGAGCAGTACCTGATCCAATTGTCAAATATCCTGATTGAGATGCAATCACAAGAACTCAATATGATCTTGAAGAAAAGGATCAAGGCAAAAACGAATGATGATAAGAATCACCCCTTTCCAGAATACCAAGTAGGCGAAAAAATTGCTTATTGTGATAAACGTGGTTTTGAAAGAAACAAGTCAAATGCGTTGTGGTCAGGTCCATTTGAGATTCTCGCCAGGATGGCGATGGAAGCCTATTCCAACAAGAACTTCTTGGATGGAAGGATTGTTTCAAGTCCATGATAAATATATAAAGCAGTAAATAAAAGAAAAATGATAAAAAGAATGTTCCCAAAGGACTGTTGATCCATTAAGATGGTTCTGTCCTGATGATTTGGTTAAGTCTGGAAAAAGGACTGCTGAACCAAAGTAGATGGTTAAGTCTTAAAAAATAAGACTTCTGAACCATATAAAACTGGTAGGTCAATGTATACCATAGAACCAATTTGATGGAATAAATAAAAAAGATGGACTGCAGAACTGAGTGAAGTTCATGCTCCATATAAAACAGAAGAAAAAAATAAAAGATTGATAAAAATATAGCAGGAAAAAATTATTAAAAACGCACAGAAAAAATATATCTTTATAATTTTTTATTTGGTGTCCTCAACTTGGGGATTATTCCGCCTATGTTGCCTCTTGGGGAGTGGGGATGTATAATAGTAGGAGCGAACAAACTGTCAAAATTTATGTGAGATCAGACGCTAGAAAGGGGTTAGACCTACTCAAAGCCAAGTTCATTCAGTGGAGGCTGATCCCTGTGAGAACGCAACTAGGGGAAGAGAGATGAAAATATTGGCACTTGCCAAACATGATACCCCAGATTGGGGAGGGAAGCAACAGAAAAATAATAGGCAGTCAGCAAATAGCCACAAGTAATCCTGATATGGCACTAGAGCTGGAAGATTGGTCTTAATCACTTGCCAAAGGGCTTTGTCAAAAACATTGGACATATGAGCTGGCATTGAGCGAGGGATACTAGGCAGGGGTTGCCAAATCATGCCCCCAATCAAAGCCATCAGGGGAAGGTAACGATGGGATGCTCCAGAAACGAGATAGTCATGCAGGGAGTGGATGGCATCCTACAAACAATGATTACTAGCTTCTTGGAAGCGAAAAGAGAATGAGCAATGGAAGCTGGGGGAGGCTGGAAGCTTCATGGCCCAACTACAAAGAACCTGGCCAGCAAAACAAAGGGCATAGGATGCAACGTCTCAATCAGGATGTTTTTGAGATTGGAGGGGTTCAGAGCTATGGATAGATCCTCAGTTACTTGGGTCCTCAATTCTGCATATGTGAGTCCAAAATGTTTGCAATTTCTAATGGCTAGTTCAGTTAACAGAACAGCTGGTTTGTAAAACTAAATAATTCAGAAAAGAAAAATTCAGAAGCAAGTCAGATCTTGTGAGAGATGATCAATTAAGAGTGGATGGCATTGTTTCAAGAGGTTTGACAATAATTGTAGGAGTAAATGTGAAAGGAGCCAAATCCAGGAGAGCATCAAAATCTAATTTGGTACTCGACAACAGAGGGAGGATTGGTCATGAGTCAATTGAGACAATTGCTAATCTGATTTTGTCAGGGTTGAATACCATTTCCGGTAGTTCTGAATAAGGAATGGCTATGGGTACTTGACTGGGAGTATAATCATAAAAGGACCATAGAAGAGGTTTTGTTGCACAAATTGACTCATCAGTTGGAAGAGCCAAACGTCTTTGTCAGACATGCTGTTGAGCAGTTGCTGGTACTGAGACTCTGAATTTGACATATGAGCTGGATGAGAGGGTGGATTACAGACTTTTTATAAAAGTTGAAATTATGCCCTTTGGTATCAATTTAAGCTCTAATTTTGAAAAAATTAGTCTCAAAATTAATAAGATAAGCACCCTATAGAATAATTAAGAATGATAGGAGCCAATAAGTTATTATGAGAAAATAACAGAAGAAGATATAAATGAGCATTTTTAATTATGATGCGAAATGAACATTGAAAGCAATGACCTCCTGTCAAGGTCAAGAAGGAAGATTTGGAAATTGAGGACAATGGACCACAAACCTGAATGACAGTGGGTCATATGCCCTGATGGGGGGAAAACTGGATCCTGGGATTAATATCATCACAATTAGATCAATAAGCCTAGCATGACAGAGGGTCATGGGGACCACAATCTGAGGAGGCGGTAGCAAGGAGGAAAAGGAAGAGAACTTCATGCCAAAGGCTGTCCTGACCACCGTTTAGTGCAAATCAACTGTTCTCCAATAGAAACCAAGAAATATTTGACCTGGTGTCTGAGGTGGTATTCTCCTTTCCCAATCTTATTCTCGCTGGAAATCAAGGCAAGAGGGAGGATGTGTTGGGATTTTTGCCCACCTTTCCAGCCTCCTAGATTACCTGTGGATCGCTAGAGGATAATTCTCTATGGAGAGTGAATTGGATATTGGTTGACCCCAATTTTAGGGTAATGATGTTTGGGGGATTTTAGGTAATTCATTGGGATCAGATCTATCAGGGATTAATCCAGGTGAATGCTTAAGATCTCGTTGGGCAGAGTTGCTGACAAAATGGGGCATCTGATAGCTGATCATCAATTAGCTATCAGGTGTACCAATTGGGATCAGTCCGGTTTCATCACTGACCAATTGGAAATCTTAGGAGCAAGTTGTTAGGCAAGTGATGCCTCCTGCAACTAAAGAAAATTGATCAGTTGGTATACGACCTGCCATAATGGGTAACAAGTCCCATTACCTAAGCAGGCCACTCACCAAATATGGTTGGTTCACCGGGATTGAGTGGAAAATGTTAGGGACACGTTTTTTTTTTTTTCCATTTTATGTCTTGAGTTTGTCCGGTGAAGGAATCCTAACCAAATGGAGAAGACTTCTCTGGTGAAATGATAAAGGGAAATTCAACGGCAACTGCTACCATTTCATGGCTGAGGCGCCAACTGAGAGTTGGGCGCCAAATTCCATCTATAAATTCCTCTGATATTCACAAAAAGAAAAGGAGCAAATAACAGAATTCATTATTAGTTTTAATAGCATTCATATACAGAAAATTATTTTCTGTGTGATTAAATTGTGGACTCTTTAGAAGGATTCAGAGTAAGGATTGAGGATCCTCAGAGAGAAGCTGAGCTTAGACAGGAATTGCTGCCAACTTCATGTCACCAGAGAAAAGCCGTAAACTAAGGATATGAGAGTGGATCAAGTTAGGCGGATAAGGGTATTAATTCCTACTGAAGAAATCAGTAGTATTTTGAGGAGAAATACAGGTCATACATTGGACCAGAAATTGGTTATCTATTCAACTATGAATAATAGTCTTCATACTATTACCAATCAACTATCATCTATTATCAGACAATGCAAAGCGTGCACACATCAAACCTGTAAGTCCTGAGGAACGTCCCCTGGCCGCTGATTGGGCCCTTTTCCCACTCCTGAGTAAGAAGGTATCAAAGAGGGTGGCTGTACCCCTCGTTACCCAGGGCGACCTCACCCATGTGGTAGATGAGCGCTGGGTAACAGCTCTTCCACTTTAAATTCCTCCCCTGGTGCCCACACTCACCTCAGCAGAACTGGTACAGCTAATGGGGGAAATTTGCACCAAGATTGATGAAATGAAATTGATTGACTAAAATTGAGTGGGAGTCAGCCTGATAGTCAGATTTCATGAAGTTGGAAAGGGATGATGACTGCCCCATTGGCCAGAATGGCCAACAGTTTTGATTCAGCTAATGCTATGATAAAAAATATTAACCCCCCTTGAAATCATCAGGGATCATCCCTGACGGGTAAGTAACAGCATCAGACACCATCAATGAGGGTTTGAAGCTCCCTGCTGGCAAATTGGGTGTTGCGCCCAACACAACACCTCTGACCAAATGAATGTCCCAGAGACTGGGCATGGGTGGGTTGGGCGTCCCAAACTCATTCCCAATCAAATGGGCCCACCCCTATGTGGGGTGGCCTTGGGGGATTCCCACTGCTCTTCAGGTCAAACGCCGTTGCACTAACCATCAGAAATTTATCCAAGCCTCAGTTTGGACATTTGAGGTCAAACTGACAGTGACTCGGCCTGCCGCCAAATTCTTTGATGTCAGTTCCCAGTTAAATTATCTGTTCCCCATTCCCAAACAATTCGCCTGTTAGATCAAACTTGCGGGATCTGATCCTGGCTTGTTTTCCCTCTAAAGCAACCACTATCTAATCAGTCACATTTCACTGAGAAAATTGTTGGTCAACTTTTTTTTCCTAAAACTTTCCATTAAAAAACTTTCCTAAAAATCTAGTTTTTGTGTTGAAAAATAAACCGCCTATTCCATCGACCCTCACACTCCCCTTGGGGTTAATGGCCATACTCATCTGGTATTATATTATGTGCCTGTATGAGATTCTGGCTCACCAGCAGTTATTGGGGAAATACCTTTCCAGTTCCATATCTGTTGTACCAGCAGCAATGCCTTTGGCATTCTGGTTTGCCATTCAGGTGCTTTGGCACCTGGCTGGCAGGCTGGTCTAATTCTTACATGCTGTTTGCCTGACATAATCGACCAACCATTAATTTCTACCATTTTCGCCTTGCTTGTAGATATTGCCGCAGCAATGGTCCCTCCTTTTCAACTGAACCAGGTTGTGAAGAAGATTTTCCCTGTCCACAATAGTCCAGTTTCACTCAAACCTTCAAACCCATACCCCATAGTTGCCGCGGCTATTTTGCCCATGTCAGTAGGATCTGACACCCTGATTAGCAACGAGTTTACCCCCCACAAAAGCCTGGTGGTTTCCCCTGACCCCACTACCATCTCTTCGGTATCACTGGATTCATCCAAAACTACCAATAAAGAAAACTTCGCTAACTTCTTATTACCCATGAAGATTAGTATTGGGTCCCATCACATCTCCTTTGAGGCCCTGGTGGACACCAGAGCCGCAGGTAATTTTATGAGTGTAGAACTGGCCCAGCAATTGGAACTTGACCTGGGTGCAGGCCATTTGGTGATGGTTGCGTCGTCAGCCTCCCAAACCTCATACCTGGTATGTCAACCAGTCACATTTTCAATACACCAGTTCAGCTTCTGCGGCTGCTTTTCTGCTATGCCAAACTTGGTGTTTCTGGTGATCTTAAGAGTGGGATGGTGGCGCCAGCAACATGTAAAGATCCACTTGGAGTCTAACATGCTGTCATTCATTAATGATCAACTGGAGGGTGAATTTCCCCTAATTAACACCCTTAATTTAGCTCAAGGTCGCAGTTCTATCACGTCCCTTGTCTCTCCTATGAGCATACCATCCAATTTTCCAGAAAGTTTAATGCATTTTCAAAGCATTTTTGATTCTGAAAATTCGGATCATCTGCCTCCCCACACTAGATTTGACTGTGGATTTCGTACAACAGTGGAGTTGGTTAATATCAACTGCCCGTTGTATCCCCACACAGCAGAGGAGGAGGCTGCACTCAACACTTGGTTGGACAATATGTTGAAAAAAGGGTGGTTGTTCAAGGAGACATCGCCAGTCGTATCTCCCATTGTCTTTGTTAAAAAAGCCAATGGTTCCCTATGCCCCTGCGTGGACTATGGACATTTAAATAAAATCACAGCTTTTAATCCCTACCCTTGCCTTTAGAACAGACAATAAGCCAAGCAATCACCAAATCTCAGGTGTTTTCCAAACTGGATCTCGTTAATGCTTTTAACCAGATTTGGGTAATGAAAGGGCAAGAATAGTTAACCGCAATCTGGACAAAGTGATGCATTTTCCAATTCCGCATAATGCCCTTTGGGCTGAAGAATGCTCCCGCTATGTTTCAATGCATGATTGACAATGTACTGGGTGACCTCCAGTTTACTTGCGCAGTTGCATATATTGATGACATTCTGGTTCACTCCCTGACTCCCAAACAACATGCTACTGACTTGGAAGCAGTTGTGGCCGCCTTGCATAAGACAAGCTTGTTCGTCTAGCCTTCCAAGTGCAAGTTCTATAAAGAGAAGGTTACCTTCCTTGGTACCTAATACTTAAAGATGGTTATGCAATCCCTTTTAATAAGTTGGATGCTATTCAAGAATGACCAACCCCAACTACCCAGAAACAACTACAGAGTTTCTTAGGAATCGTCATTTTCTTAAAAAATTTCTTCAGCACTTTCCCAGCTTGCTGCACCACTCCACCCCCTTACAGGGAAAAATGTACCGTTTTGCTGGATGCCCAAATGCCAACAGGCGTTCAAATCAATTAAAGAGGTGTTCATGTCCCCTCCCATTTTGAAACACACTGATCCCACCAAGATGTATATTGTTGCATGTGACGCCTCATCGGTAGCTGTGGGGGTGGTGTTGCTTCAGGAGCACAATGGCTTGGAACACCCAATCACCTATTTTTCCCGAAAGTTCACCTCTATGGAGCAGTCCTGGGCCATTTATGACAAGGAGTTGGCAGCCGTTGCATGGGCATTAACTCATTGGAGGTATCTGTTACAGGGTGCTCAACATGAGTTAACATTCCGCACAGACCACCAGGCTCTCTTGTACTTCCATAAACCCCAAAAATTGGTGCATTGGAAAGCCTGAACCTATTGGGACTTGTGTAGTTTTAATTTCAAATATAAATTAATAAAAGGGGTGCTTAATGTACTTCCCAATTTTCTCAGCTGCAGCCCCACCCACTGTTCCACAGATCTGGAGGAAGTGGATCTCTTTACCGTGATCCCTGCCACCCAAATCCTGTCAATTTTCCCCCTGTCGTTTCTTCCATCGCTCTGGACCCTGACGCTCCATTAGTTGCTCAGGTCTTAGCCAGTCAAATGGCCTTCCCTGAGGGCGTGGAGCTGGTCGAGCAGTTATCTCACCAGAATCAGAAACACTCCCTATACTCATTGGAGGAGGGCCTTATTTATTTTTGGTCACGAGTTTGGGTTCCCCCTCCTTCAGAACTGAGATATTACGCGCACATCACAATCACCCCATGGTCAGTCATCCTGGTAATAAGAAATGCATTGAATTGATCAAATGGACCTACAATTGGGCAGATTTTACAAAAGAAGTTCTGGTCTGGATCGCCGATTGCATTACTTGTGCTTGAGCTAAGTCAGACTGCTCCAGTAGAAATGGGCTTTTACAACCCTTATAGCAGGCGGAGGGTCCATGGACATTGGTGTCTGTGGACTTTATTGTCAAACTCCTTTGTTCTAATGGGTTCACAGCGGTGATGGTGGTGGTGGATCATTTCACTAATTTTCCCTCTTTATTTCTTGCATTTCTGCAATTATGTCAGAGGAGACTGACCACCTTTTTGTATAGCACATGTTCTCGATGTTTGGTCTCCCACAGGAGATCATCAGCAACTGGGGTTCACAGTTCACGAAGCAGCTTTGGAGCGAACTCCTATCTATCCTAAAAATATCCCCCTGACATTCCACAGCGTTTTATCCCCAGTCTGATGGACAGACTGAGCGAGTTAACCAAGTCCTTGAACAGTACCTGCGTTGCTATGCTGCAGCTGCACAGGACACCTGGGCCAAGGACCTTCCCCTTGCTCAATTCACTTATAACAATGGAACGCATGCATTTACGGGGTTTTCTCCCTACAAAGTGACGTTGGGTTATAATCCTTCATTTTTGGTTGGACCTTGCTTGCGGCCTGAGGTCCAAGCTGCCGTGGATCACACTGCACATATTAGGTCAACTCAATCCTTGGTGCGGGAACACCTCACTAAAGCTATTGATGACTACAAGTGGTTCACAGAATGTAAGCGGCTCCTGGGTCACAATATAACAGTGGGCTCCTATGTTATGCTTATTAACCGCCATTTACAAATCCAAGCTCCTTCCCATAAATTCTCAAGTAAGAGTTTGGGCCCCCATTTGGTGGAAGAGGTCTTGGGTAATGGTGCATTCCGGTTGAAGCTTCTGGATCACTGGAAACAGCATCCCATCTTCCACATTTCCCAGCTGTCGCCTTTCAAGGGTATATTTCCCGCAGAACCTGAACCAATCATCATTGAGGATGCGGAAGAGGCCAAAGTGGAGAATATTCTGGCATCTCACAAGTCCCAATGGTCCGTTCAATATTTTGTGGCTTGGAAAGGTTATCCATCCTATGATAACAGTTAGGTCAAGGCGCGCAATTGTGCAAACTGTATGGAACTGGTCAAAGCATTTCATGAATCCCACCCCAATGCTCCCCACCCTCTCCAAAATGCCGTGATGGTAATGGCGATCAAGTTACCCAAGGCGCAAAAAAATGTGGCCCTAGTGCAGTTCCCCGGTGGTGGCGCCCTTTCTTTGGAAAAAGGAAAGGGTAATGTAAGTCCCGGGGAACATCCCTGGCCATTGATTGGGCCCTTTTCTCATTTCCAAGTAAGAAGGTATCAAAGAGGGTAGCTGTACTCCTTGGTACCCAGGGTGACCTCGCCCACGTGGTAGATGAGCACTGGGTAACAGCTCTTCCACTTCAAATTCCTCCCCTGGTGCCCACACTCACCTTGGCAGAACTGGTACAGCTAATTGGGGAAATTTGCACCAAGATTGCTGAAATGAAATTGATTGACCCAAAATTGAGTATGAGTCAGCCCAATAGTCAGATTCCATGTAGTTGGAAAGGGATGATGACTGCCCCATTGGCTGGAATGGCCAACGTTTTTGATTAGGCTAATGCTATGATCAAAAATATTAACCCCCTTAAAATCATTGTGGATCATCCTGACAGGTGGGTAACAGCATCGGACACTATCACCAAGGGTTAAAGCTACCTGCCAGAAAATCAGCTGTTGCGCCTGACACAACGCCTATGACTGAACAAACAGCCCAGAGACCGGGCATGAGTGGGTTGGGCGTCCCAAACCCATTCCCAACCAAATGGGCCCGCCCCTACGTGGGGTGGCCTTGAGGGATTCCCACTGCTTGTCAGGTCAAACGCCATTACACTAACCATCAGAAACATATCCAAGCCTCAATTCAGACATTTGAGGTCAAACTGACAGCAACTTGGCCTGCCGCTGAATTATTTGATGTCAGTTCCATGTTAAGTTATCTGTTCCCATTCCCAAACAATTCGCCTGTTAGGTCAAACTTGCGGGACCTGATCTCAGCTTGTTTCCCCTCTAAATTGTCCACTATTTAATCAGTCGCATCGCACTGAGAAAATTGTTGGTCAACTTTTCTTTCCTAAATTTTCCATCAAAAACCTTTCCTAAAAATCTAGTTTTTATATTGAAAAATAAACCGCCTTTTCTGCCGACCCTCACACTCCCCTTGGGGTTAATGGCCATACTCATCTGGTATTGTATTATGTGCCTGTATGAGATTCTGGATCACTGGCAGTTATTGGGGAAATACATTTCCAGTTCCATATCCGTCATACCAGCAGCAAAGCCTTTGGCATTCTGGTTTGCCATTTGGGTGCTTTGGCACCTAGGCTGGCAGGCCAGTCTAATTTAATTGCTTTTTGCCTGACAAAATCTGTGCAGTTAACCTCCTGGGAACTATAAATCGGTGAATAACCCAGGATTTTAACACTGCCCCACTTCATCTAATCTTGGGAAAGAACTTCCCCTTTTGCTGGACGCCTGAGTGCCAGCAGGCATTCAATTTGATCAAGGATGTGTCTTTGTCCCCCTACCATCCTTAAACATGTGGTTTCTTCCAAACCCTATATTGTAGCATGTGATGCATCTTCTGCTGTGGTAGGGGCTGTCTTGCTCAAGGAGCATGATGGGTTGGAACATCTGGTCTCTTACTTTTCCTGCAAGTTTTCTTCCACCGAGAAATCCTGGGCCATCTACAATAAATAGTTGACAGCTGTGGCATGGTCTTGACCCATTACCAATACTTTTACAGGGTGCATAACATGAGTTGACTGTGCGGACTGGACACCAAGATCTTCTTTATTTTCGCAAACCAGAGAAGTTGGCACACTGGAAGTCCTAAACCTACCGGAATTTGTGTAGCTTCAACTTTAAATAAAAGTTTGTGAAAGGAGCGCTAAATGTCCTTCCTGACTTCCTAATCTGGAACTCCATGCATTGACCAGATGACTCATATTTGGCGGATCTTGTCACAGTCATTCCCCACTCAAATCCTACCATTGTTCCTCATACAATTTAAACAGCATCCTTAGCTGTATCCGCCATTGGTGTTGTGGGTCTTAGCTGCACAGTTGGCATGTGCACAGGGGACGTAACTTATGGAGCAACTTTCTCTCCCAGCTTCCAAGCATTCCTATGTCTTTTAACCAAAGAGATCATCCAGTTTAGGTCTTGTGTGTGGGTTCCTCCTCTCCTCTGAGCTGAAGTCATTCAAGCACATCATTTTACCCTAGCAGTAAGTCACCCATGGAACAAGAAGTGCATTGATTTGGTTAGATGTAACTATAACTGGCCTGACTTGTCAAAAGTTATTCCAGCCTGGATTGTGGACTGCGTGACTTGTGCATGGGCCAAATAAGGCCAGTTGGATAGGAATGGACTTCTGCACCCTTTGCAGCAGGCAGAGGGTCTGTGGACATTAGTGTCCAGGGACTTTTATTGTTGAGCTACCCAGCTCCAAGGGGTTCACAGCAGTTATGGTGGTTGTAGACCGCTTTACAAAATTCTCTCAGTTTATCCTGTGCTCCTCCTCCATTATTTCTGAAGAGACTGCCCGCCTATTTGTGCATCATGTGTTTTCAATGTTTGGCCTCCCGCAGGAAATTGTTGGTGACCGCAGGCTCCAATATATGGTGCAGTTTTGGAATGATCTCTTGGAAACTTTAAGATTATGCCCTGCCACTCCACCACATACCTTCCACAGTTGGATAGTCAAACTTAACGAGTCAACCAGATCCTGGAGCAGTACATGCAATGCTATACTTCAGCCGCTCATGATACCTGGGCAGACAATCTTCCCCTCTCCCAGTTTGTGTACAATAATGGAACACATGCATCCACAGGCTTCTCACCATATGAAGCAACCTTGGGCTATGTTCTTCTTTTTTGGTTGGCCTGTGCATTTTCCAGAGGTACCAGCTGCCGCTGACCACACTCAGCATATTTGGGACACCCAGTCCCTGGTTTGGGAGCAATCAACTAAAGCCTTAAGTGATTACAAATGGTTTGCAGCTTGGAAGAGGTTCCTCAGCTCACAAGATAAAGGTGGGCTCATATGACATGCTCAACATGCGCTACTTGCAAATGCAGGTGCCCTCTCATAAATTTGCTAGTAAACACTCAGGTCCACATTTGGTAGAAGAAGACTTAGGGAATGGCGCATTCTGTCTGAATTTGCCCCACACTGGAAGCAACATTCGGTATTCCATGTCTCTAAGTTGTCCCCATTCAAGAGGATGATTCCAGTGGACCCAGAGCCCATTGTATTTGAGGGTATGGAGAAAGCTGAGGTTGAGGCCACCCTGGCTTCCAGTCACTCACACTGCTTTATTCAATATATAGTTGCATGGAAAGGCTATCCGGCTTACAAAAATATCTGGGTTGGTGCTAGAAACTGTGCTAAATGTTCTGAGCTGGTTGAGGCTTTCCACGCTACCCACCCTAATGCTCCTCACCCTCCCTCAAAAATCGGTATGCTAATGGCAATTAGTTTGCCCAATGCTCATAAGAATGTGGCCCTCACTCAATTCCCCGGTGGTGGTGCCCCCCTTTGATAAAATGGAATGGTAATGTAAGTCTGAGGGAGCGCCCCTCCATTTGGATCAAGGGTGTTCCCTTTACCATCCAAGAAGGGGCCAAGAAGGGTGGCAGCCTCCCTCTGTCGTGATAGCAGCAAAGTAGATTTAGACTGGCCTGCCAGTCTGGATGCTAAAACACCCAAATGGCAAGCCCAAATGCAAAAGGCACTGCTGCTTAAATGACGCTTATTTTAGCTGGAAGAGATTTCGCCAATGAGCACCAATAGGACATAATTGTAAAAATAAACTTGGTGATGAACCAGGAGATCGCAGCCCCAGGGTCTTCATGTTTGAGAGTATGTAAAAATTGGATTGGGATGGGGGGTTTAAATTTCGTCATTTAAAAAATAAGGATTTTTGGGAAACTGTGTTTTTTATTGAAATAAGAAGAGAAAATCAACTGTCAATTTCTTCAGTGTGTTATGACTGCTTAAACAGACAATTGCTTTAGGGAATAGCTTAGAGAGACTTGGGATTGAGGCCCTCAAGATTTGACCTAACACATCAAACTTTGAGTAAGGGAAAAACAATTAAATTTGAACTAAATTTGAAATTGTAAGTGGTGGGCTGAGTTGCTGTCAGTTCAACCTCGGATGCCCAAATTGTGGTTTCCCCACATTTTTGATGATTAGCGCAACGGCTTCTCACATGACAGGCAATGGGAACCTCCCAAAGCCACCCCACATAGGGGAAGTCCCAAGAGGTTGGGAACGGTTTGGGATATCCAACCCGCCTGAACCTGGTTGCTTTGATGTCTGTTTGGCTAAGCAAGATGCATCAAACAATGAAACCCATTTTAAAGGGAGGATTTTGGGCTGGCGGCAATATTTGTCTTAGGAGGTACATGCCCGTCAGGCTTTGTCACCAATGTTTTTGAGGGAAGTTCCAAATTGGCAAAAACATTTCCCAATAACTCTATACCATTGGCGAGTTTAACCAAGGATTTGACAATGGACACATTCTTATTAAGAGGCAACACCCATCAGACTTTATCCCTAAAGTTTTTGGAGCAGTTTTCAAACCTTTCGCAACATTTTCCAATGGCCAAAGCCATTGGCGAGATTTTCTGAGAATTCAACACATGATTCCTTATTCACTGAATTTGCATGCCCATAAGGAATTGTTGCCAAGGGTTTATGGCATTCAGACCTTGATTTTGAGGGCTTGTTGCCATCAACTTCATAATATTTTGACCCATGGGAGTGGCGGCTTTCAAGTATTTTGGCGCAGATTTCCTCAATTTGCTGTATTAATTTGGCGTAGTCAATTGTGGGGATGGGTGGTGGAATCTTCAAGGGAAGAGCTATTACCCATCGCTCATCTATCACATGGGCAAATTCTCCCTGTGAACAAGAAGGACAGCTATCCTTTTTGGACCCTTTTTTGTTGGGAACAGAAACACCACCTGGTCCAGGCAAAGGGGATGCTCCCACAGACTTAAATTACCCTTTCCTTTTGCCAAAGGAAATGGCTTTATCACTGGGGAACTGAGTGAGGGCCACGTTTTTGTGGGATTTTGGAAACTTGATCGCCATTAAAGCAGCAATATTTGGGGGAGGATGGGGAGCCTATGGGTGGGCGGCATGGAAAGCCTCAACCATCTCCAAACAGTTTGCACAATCTCTGGCTCTGACTCAACTGTTCTCGTAAGCTGGATAACCTTTCCAAGCAACGAGATATTGGACTGATTGCTGAGATTTTCAGGAAGCCAGGATGCCATCCACTTCAGCCTCTTCCACACCCTCAATCACAATAGGCTCTGGATCTGAGGGGATTGCCCCCTTGAATGGGGACAACTGAGACACATGGAAGACTGGGCGCTGCTTTCAGTGAGGTGGATTTTTAACCTGAAACACCATTACCCAAATCTTCCTCCACCAAGTGGGACTAGAGATTTACTAGCAAACTTATGCAAGGGCACATGCAATTGCAAATGGTGCATGTTGAGCATGACATATGAACCTACCTTTGTCTCATACTCTAGGAGCCTCTTTTGATCTGTGAACCATTTGTAGTCACTTATAGCCTTGGTAAAATGTTCCCAAACTAAGGATTGTGTGGCCTGTATATGATGGGCATGATTATTGGTGGCTGGTACCTCTGGGCAAAGGCACGGTCCATCTGAGAATGAGGGATTGTACCTCAAAGTTGCTTTATATGGGGAAACCCAGTGGAGGCATGCGTTCCATTATTATATGCAAACTGAGTGAGAGGGAGGTCATCAGCCCAGGTATCCTGAGCAGCCGCAGCATAGCTTCGCAGGTACTGTTCCAGAATCTGATTAACCCGTTCAGTTTACCCATCAGACTGAGGGTGGTACGCGGTGGAATGACAGGGCATAATCTTTATGATTGCCAAGAGCCCATCCCAAAATTGCCCCATTAACTGGGGCCCACGGTTGCTGAAAATCTCCTGTGGAAGGCCAAACATAGAGAACATATGGCGCACAAAGAGACAGGCATTTTCCTCTAAGTTAAAAGCGGAAGAGCATGGGATAGATAGGCGAAATTTTGTGAAAAGATCACAACCACCATCACCACTGTAAACCCATTGGAACAGGAAAGTTCAACGATAAAGTCCACAGACACCAATGTCCATGGACCCTCTGCTTGCTGTAAGAGGTGAAGGAGACTATTCTTTTCTGACTGATTGGACTTAGCCTGTGTGAAATTTACGCAGTTGAGGATCCAGGTTGGAACCTCCTTTGACAAGCCTGCCCAATTGTAGGTATGCTTGATTGGTCAATACACTTCTTATTCCCTGGATGTCCAACTGCAGGAGAATCGTGGTGAGCCTGAATAACTTCAGCTTAAAGGAGGGGAGGAACCTGAACCCACAACCAAAATAGAATGAGACCCTCGCATAAGGAATATAAAGAATGTTTTGAAGCAGGGAGAGACAAATGCTTCAGAAGATTCACACCTTCTGCACAGGCCGTTTGGGCTGCTAAAACTTAAGAAAGTAGAAGAGCGACAGGAGCTAAGTCCACTTCCAAAACCACGGGAGGTATTAAGGAAAAAATTTGGATAGGTTAATGACCATGACCAGATCTGCTAAATCTGAATCAGCAGGACAATGTGCGTGGTTATGAATTAATAATTTAAGAAGAACATTCAACGCTCCTTTTACAAACTCATACTTGAAGTTAAAGCTATACAAATTCAGGTGGGTTTGAGCCTGCCAGTGTGCCAACTTCTGTAGTTTGCAAAAATAGAGAAGGGCTTGGTGGTCCGTGTGAACTGTTAACTCATGTTGAGCGCCCTGTAAGAGATAACGCCAATGGGTTAAGGCCCATTCTACGGCTGCCAGCTCTTTATCATAGATGGCCAAGGACTGTTCAGTGATAGAGAACTTGTGGGAGAAATAGGCGACTGGATGCTCCAAACCATCATGCTTGTCAGATAGGGTAGCTGAGGGTAATAGTTCCTCTAAAGTGTACCAAAAATGGATGGATAAAATTCCTCGTAGAGAGTAGACAGTGGGGAGATCTGGGAATCCTAAACGTAGGGGCTGGTAAACTGCTATAAGATTTGCAATAGGTGATGAGGGACCTATTGCACTAAAACCGGTGATCATGAAGTTGATGGCAGGAGAGGATCTTGCTAAACAGAGGCATTAAAATTAAATAAAATCACAAAAGAACTAGAGGTAAAAACGTAACTTTATATAGTGAAAGGAGCGAATATTTATAGACTGTGTTTTCATCCTAGTTCTTTCAGGGTAACGACGTCCTCCACCAGCAAGATCTTCAGCACCCTGACGTTGATCAGAATGGAGTCAACAGCAGGATTTCCTTTGACAAATGGATTAGGTGACGGAAAATATTGCTCTATTAAGGTGAGAGGAAATTTTGGAGAGGTATTGGAGGTAGGGAAATTAGAGTGGGGCTGAGTGGAAGCGGGTCAAATCCCAACAACATTCCCCTCAAGATCTTTCTGAGGGGGATGGTACTTGCGCAGAAAATGGCTATAGACGCGATTAACTACAGTGCCAGTACCATTAGCAGCAATAGAGTATTCAGGCCCCCTACGGTGTATCACCCAATAAGGACCAGACCAAGTGGTGGCAAGCTTGTGGTTCCTACCCCCAGGGTGATGGTGGTAGAAAAAGACTAAATCTCTTAAAGAGTATTCATGAAGCGTAGGTCGGCATTCATTGGCTTGAACCCTTTTTCTGAAAATTGGTAGTATTTACTTCAATTCATTAGCCATAGCTTGGAGATGTATGATCTCATCAGTTAGCTGTTACAGGGTAAGCTCTACATTGCTTAAATTAGCTGATTTGATGATAGGATAAAGGCTGGAAGGCAAAAGTGGCTCTCGCCCATATAGGGCTTGGAAAGGGGACATCTTAATCATCCTGTGATAGCTAACTCAATAGGCCAATAAGGCACTAGGGAGAAAATCATTCTATTGCACAGGGTCTGAAGCAGCTAACTTTCATAGAATAAAAATTAAAGTATCATTAGCACGCTCTAACGCGCACTGGTGGTGGGGTGGTATGGTGTAGTGAAGAGGTGCTTTATACCTAGCAAAGAAGTTAAATTATGGACTATAGAAGAGATAAAATTCAAGCCATTGTCTGATAAAAATATCCATGGGCAACCGTGACAGGAGAATATATGTTGGTACAGGAAGAGTGCAGTAGCTCTAGCAGTAGCATGAAGGACTGAAGTGGCCTCAACCCACTTTGTTAGGTGATCAATGGCAAGGATAATATAGCAATGGCCATAGACAGCCACAGGTAATGGCTCTACAACATTGGTGCTAACGGTATCAAAAGGGGCCCCAAGTGCTACAACCTCAAATTTAAAGCATGGATTGGACTTGTCCTGGGAACGGCAGGTTAAGCAACTTTCCAAAACATCATGAGTTGACTTGGCTATATTTTCCCAGTAGTATTTGGTTTTTAGCCACTCAAGGGTTTCCTTTATAGCCCCATACCCAAGGATTCTATGGGCCTCCAAGATAGTTTCAGTATGAAGTGAAGGGTGAAGATAGGGATAAAAGAGGTGCCAAACTGTTTTACCAAAACACCATTGACAGCTTTAGTGTTAGCAGCCATCCTCTTTAATTGAGTTTGAATGTCTGGAAATTTTGAGGCCACAACCTAGTATGAGGGAGAAGCTCAAAAAGTCAATCCTCTTTTGGGAATATTTACATGTTAAATAGGGATGCGGGATAGCCCATCCACATTTTGATAAATGGTGCCAGCTCTGTGAACTATAGAAAAATCATAACTTTAGAGCTTGAGGGACCAGCGAGCTAACCTTCCATTAGGATTTTTCATTTGACAAAGCCAGCGGAGAGAGGAATGATCAGTAACAATTGTAAAATGTTTACCATACAAATAGGGGCGGAAGTGTTTTGTAGCAAGTAAAACTGCCAGGCACTCACGTTCAGTTACTGAGTAATTCCGCTCTGCCTTGGTTAACGTCTTGATAAAATAAGCAACTGGGTGTTCAACTTGGTCTTTGTCTAACTTGGAAAGGATAGCGCCTACAGCGGTGTCACTGGCATCAGTGAAGAGAAAAAAGATTGTTCAAAGTTAGGATGTATTAAGATGGGGGCTGATGACAAGAAAGTGCGTAGGGAATTGAAGGACTGTTGCTGTTCAGGGCCCCAAAAGAAGGGCATATTTTTGTGTAAGATTTCAACTAAGGGCTCGGCAAGGTCAGCAAAGTGAGAGATAAACTGGCAGTAGTAGCCCACCATTCCCAGAAAGACTTGGATGTGTCATAAATTCTTTGGAGCGGGAATGCGTTCAGTGGCAGAGACCTTATCTGGAATGGGGAGGATACCTTGCCAGGTCACCTTGTGTCCTAAAAGTTCCATTTCTCATTCAAAAAATTTACATTTAGAAGGTTTTGGCTTCAAGGAGGCCTCCTGTAGCTGCTGGAATACCTGTTGAAGATGATCAAGATGTGCAGTAGAAGTTTGGGAGAAGATGGTGACATCATTGAGGTATACTAACACACATATGCTTAAGGTCCCCAAAAAACTGGTCCATAGCCCGTTGGAAGGTGGCAGGGGTGTTGCATAACCCCTGCGGCATATTGGTGGGCTCAAATAACCCCTCATGGGAGATGAGGGCACACTTGGCACAATCCTCAGTGGAAAGATCAATATGCCAGTAGCTTCTGGCCAGGTCCATCGCATAAAATATTGGGAGCCAGATAAGGATTGCAAGGAGTCATAAATGCAGGGTAAAGGGTAGCTGTCCTTATGCATAATAGAATTTAATCATTGATAGTCTATAACAACACGATGGCTCCCGTCCTTCTTAATCAACTGGAGAGGGGAGTACCAGGGACTTCGTGATGGTTGAAGGAGGCCAGCATTGAAAAATTGCTTTAATTCAAGGGTAACCTGGGCTTCTTCAGTTTTTGATTTTTTAGAGGATTGAAAGTGAAAAGGAGCAGCATCTCCAGTATTGACCTGGTGTTAGACGCCTTGCATATGGCCATAATCGTGAGGGCCAGAGGAGAAAATATCCATATACTCATCAATCAAAGCTTTGGCAGCCGCTTTTTGCTCAGCAGACAAATCAGAACTATTTTGTATGGGCACTGCAGCAATGACAGGGGGCTCCTCTAAACCAAAATCACAAAGGGTCCCAACGCCATGAACCTCCATCACCTGATAATAAAGGCAAGAGGCGGACATAAGCAATAGGTTGATTCAGCTCAATGACTAAGAGACTGGGAGATGTTGGCTAAAAGAACAGTGACAGTGCCTTGGTAAGCGGGATCTAAAACCCCTGTACAGGGGAGAGCTTTGAATATGGAGGGGTTAGGTAAACTAGAAACCTCAAGCAAGTGATCAGGAGGGGGAACCAACTAAATTTGTGTCCATCAGAATTTGGGCCTGCGGAAGTATGGTAATTACTTGGGGAGAATGTGACGACATCCCCTCCTCAGCCTCAACCATGGGAGGGGGCAACTTAACTTTGGACCCCAACACATAATATTATAAATGCTCAACTGAAGCAGGAGACTCGAGCAAGTATTTCCTCAACTTCTGCTTCCCTTTTTCCTTAAGAGCAGAAGTTAAAAATAATGGGACATGGTATCCTAATATAGAAACAAAGTTATTCTTAAAGTTAATAATAGCAGCATGTTCCATAAGAAATCCAGTGCCCAATAGGAGGTCGTAGCTATTATTATCCAGATCCATACCAGGGATAGAGAGCTGTATGCCACATAGCTTTAGGGGCAAGTGGGAGTAAGCACCTATAGCTCAAGCATATGCAGTACCAGCTGTCTCATATTCTGATGAATGGTTAAGATCAGGCTGAATCTTAATTTTTCGATTAGTCAAGAAGAAATAATGTTAATTGGAGAGCCAGAGTTGACAATAGTGAAAACCTTCACCTTGTGGATCACCGCTTCAATACATGTTACCGTCACTCCCCACTGGGCTGGGATAGAATATATAGCTGCAGGGGCCAGCTTAGAAAGAGGATAAGAAGAAATATCGCTTGTTTTATTATCAATGAAAGGCTCCATAGGGGTTTCCTCTTCAGGAGCACTAGGGCCAACAAGGTCAGTGGAAATAGTATGAACTGATTGTTTTTGAGGCGCAGTAAAGTCATTAGCATAGGGAGCCTCTCGCCCTATTCTGACCCCTCTTTTGCTTTTTCTTCAGCTATTTTTGCCCAACAATGCTGAATGGTGTGGTTGTGATGGCCACAATAGGTGCAGTTGGGTCGAACTCAATTTTTTCTAGACTCATTGTTGTTCACCACATGAATTCAAGTATGTGAGGCTGAAGTGGAAGCAGGAGTGGCAGTAACTACAGAAGCTGGAATTTCAATAAGGGCTTGCTTAATATCTAAAATAGAAGTAAAGTTTCGTTTCACTGAAGTCATTTGAAGATGGAGCTGCAGGTTGAACTCTAAAGTAGACAGGATGGTAATAACAGCATCATTAAGTGTAAGGTGGTTATTAGTTACCAACGCTTGAGCCTCAGCGTAGAATTGAGCAACAAACTCTGCGGAGGATTCACCGCATCTTAACTTAATACTCATAAAGGCCTATTTCTGATTCGCCAAGTTGATTACCAAATTCTTTAATAACGCAGCCTTCACTTCAGCCCAAGTGCTGCATCGCATGAGGTGGGGTACCATGATTTCTTGAGTGGATATACTAAGGCAAGAGGGTAAGTATTTAACTTTTTATCAGTCAGGAGCTTCCTCCATTGTGTTCTCAAAATATATAGAAATGAAGAAATACTTCCTTCCCCAGGGTGAACTTGTCTTTAAAAGAAGATTCAAACGTAGTTCTTATGTGAGCTGAAATAACCATAATGCCACTGGGCTAATTCAATTAATTTCGGATATTCTGATTCAGAAGGAGGCACAGGTTTTTGATTTAAATCAGCTTGTTGACGAAAATTGTTCAGATCATCTTGAAGAGCCCCAATTTGGGCAATTAGGGAATAGTAGATGCTTTTTGTTGAAGTTTGTTGCAGAATGATTCCATTTTGACATGTTGATTTTGTATTAAGGATCAGAGCTAATAATTGTCTTGCTCCAACCTAATAATTTTTTTTGATGAGTTAATTTGGCAGTGAGAGAATCGTAAAGATGGCAAGTGTTGTCTAACCCCTCCTTAATTGCATTGACAGTAAGGTTTGGATCAATAGATTCCCTAGAGCAATATAGCTAACAGCTTTGAGCAATATTTTCAAGGTCTTTTTTGAGAGCATGAAGGCGGCTATTTAAGGAAGGATCCTCTGGAGGGAAAGTTAAATGCACAGTCAGACCAGGAGGCCCAGAGGGCCCATGAGGACCAGGATGCCCATAGCCAGGGGGGCCAGTTGGCCCAGGTGGCCTTTCACCTCCATCATGACCAGGGGGCCCCATCACCCCTGCAGGGCCAGCTGATCCCCACTCCCCGGGGGCCTGGGGGACCCACAGGACCAGGAGGCCCTGGGATTTCAGGAACGCCTGAGATATTAAAATCTGGTTGGATTGCTGATTCAATCTGATTCATTTGTTTAAAAGTTTGTTCAGTAAAATCATCAAGTTGGCTGGCGAGATTGATAATGGCTTGTTGCAACCAACTCTCAATGATCGTGGTGGTCTCAGTAAATCAGGTAGCTACTTCCTTGCAAAGCAGGCTAGCCACTCCTACATCCAGTTTGGAGAGTTGGTTTTCAATAGAGATAAGTAGGTTGTGATTTTCAAGAACGGCCTCACAGTTTTCCCTTACAACCAAAGAAGCTGAGATGTAGAGTTCTAAAAATATAGGAGTGTAATTCTTGGGATAAGGTAAACTGTCTCAAGATTTCCTGATGGTGGATCCCCATCATTTGAACTATATGATGAATGGCTGGGTGTGCAAACTAGCACAAATATTGCTCTGTGCAAGATACTCCTACTTTGGAGCTGGGTAAGGTGGCAGATTCATATAAAACTTGCATATTATCAGGAACTGCAGAGGCTTAGTTATGATGGGAGCAATCTCCAAGGAAATGAGCACCTAGAAGTAAATAAATCAATAGTATCAGCAACACCTGTAGGCTGAAAACAATAGTTCTGGGGTTTAAGGATCAGAATAGAAATATTGAGTGTAGCATGAAATTGCATAAGACTGGGTTCATTGTTCTCAGAGTCACAGTTTCCATTGAAAGTTACCCATTGAGTGACGCTGGATATTTTGGTAAGTGGCCAAATAGAGTCTTGGCGGGAATCATCCATTGTTAATATTTTATTCACCAGGTAGCTTGGGAGAGTACCTTGCAGAAAGCACCAATTATTTTGTTGGGATAGGGTAGCTGAGGGTAATAGTTTCTCTAAAGCGTACCAAAATGGATGGGATAAAATGCCCCGCAGAGAGTAGACAGCGGAGAGAGCTGGGAATCCTAAACGTAGGGGACAGTAAAATGCTATAAGCTTTGAATTAGTGACTAGGGACCTATTGTACTAAAACTGGTGATTGTGAAGTTGATGTCCGTAGAGGTACTTGCTAAAAAGAGGCTTTAGAAATAAGTAAAATCAAGAACAAACTAGAGGAAAAACGTGACTTTATATAGTGAAAGGAGCGGATATTTATAGGCTGTGTTTTCATCCTAGTTCTTTAAGGGTAACGACATCCTCCACTGGCAAGATCTTCAGCACCCTAATGTTGATCATGGGGGAGTTGACAGCAGGCTTTCCTTTGACAAATTGATTAGGTGATGGAAAAAAATGCTCTATTAAGGTGAGAGGAAATTTTGAGAGGTATCAGAGTTAGGGAAATTAGAGTGGGGCTGAGTGGAAGTGGGTCAAATTCCAACAGTGCTTCTGAGGCAAAACAACTCTCACTGCAAAGGATGAGGCATCAAATGCTATGATGTAAGGTTTAGTGGGGTCCGCATTTTTTAAGATGGGAGGTGACAAGAACACCTCTTTAATTAACTCAAATGCCTGCTGACACTCAGGTGTCCAATGAAAGGGACATTCTTACCTGTGAGAGGATGAAGTGGGGAGGCTAACTAGGATAGGGCAGGGGAAATTTTTTTAGGAAAATGATAGTACCCAAGAAGCTTCTCAATTGCTTTTGAGTTGTTGGAGTTGGCCATTTGCAGATGGCGTTCAACTTTTTGGGAGGAATGGCGTATCCATTTTTAAGATGAGATTGCCCATGAAGGTAACCTTTTCCCTTTAAAACTTGCATTTTAAAGCTTAACAAACAGGCACACCTTATGTAAGTCAGCCTCTACTACCTCCAAGTACTTCACATGTTGTTCAGGAGTAGGGGAGTGCACCAAGATTTGTCAATGTATGCAACCACGCAGGCGAACTGGAGATTACCCAGCACTGTCAATCATCCATTGGAATGTGGCTGGCGCATTCTTTAGACTGAAAGGTATCACACTAAATTGAAAGATGCCCCAATTCATTCAGATTGTAGTAAGCCATTCCTAACCTTCCTTCACCCAAATCTGACTGAAGGCATTAACAAGATAGAGTTTTAAAAACACATAAGATTTTGCAATTGCTTTCCCAATTGTTTGTTCCAAAGGCATAGGGTAGGAATCATGGACTGTGATCTAATTAAGGTGACCGTAATCAAACCAGGGAGAATGGAACCTTTAGTTTTCTTGGTAAAGACAATGGGAGAGGCAAATATGGAAGTCTCTTTGAAAATTTAACCCATCTTAAGCATGTCATCCACCATGACTTGAGAGCAACCTTCTCCTCCACTTTATACCGGGTACAGTGGACAGTTAATGTTCACCACATGCACAGTAGTCTTAAACCCCAAGTTAAATTCTGTATTTGGGGGAAGACAGTCTGCTTTCTCGGAGTTGAAAATACTTTGCTAACCCATCAATGCTTTTAAAATCCAATGTGAGGCCCGCAGGGGAAGCAGGGGAATTGATTGAACTGCAACTTTGAGTTTTAGTAAGAGTATAGTAAAGGAAACTCGCCCTACATCTGACCATTGGAGAACACATCATATTAGACTCAAGGTGAATCCTTACATGCTGCTGACGCTACCAGCCCACACCCAGAATTACTTGAAACACAAGATTAGGAATTGCTGAAAAATGATCACAACAACTAAACTGTGAACCAAGAAAGGTACTGGGCGTCATACTTTGTATGATGGCTGGGAGGCCAATGAAGAGAACATCACCTTAGGACCCACGTCCAGGTCAAGCTCAAGCTGGTGGGCCAAATCTAGGCTCATAAAGTTACCCACTGCTCCAGTGTCGACCAAGGCCTCAAATGACACCTGGTGTGCCCAATTTCTATTTCCATTGGTAATAAGAAGTGAGTGAAATTTCTGTTTATTGGCAGATACAGTCAACACTGATGATAAGGAAAAGAATGAAACTAGGTCAAGGGAAATAACAAGGTTTGGGAAAGGAGCAGAACTGGTGTGGCAAAGGGGTTGAATCTTATTCTATCCAGGCTGGACCACCAACGGTTTATAAACAGGTTTGCTAGAACAAACTAACATGGGCGCAGGGGCAGCGTCGCCCTTTGAATCAATATGGATACTGACTTGACTATGGGATTGGAAACTGAGGCCAAGTTGGCGGCTTCTAGCCTGAAGATCCCATTTTGAGGGTGGACCAAGTAAAAAGTTGAGGACACTGGGAAGTGCAACCATAGTGAAATTCCTTCAAAACCCTCAGAGAAAAGTAGACAAGATTGACATTTGTCCAGACAGACAACAGATGGCGGGATACCAATTGTAAATTATTCTGGTAAAATGACCACAGCTGCGCCCATCTCAATGAGGAGGGCGGAAATGGCGGAAAATAATGGACGGTGATTATGTCAGGATAGCGGCAAGTAAAGTTTAGACTAACCTGCCAGTCTGGATGCCAAACACCTAAATGGCGAGCCCAAATGCCAGAGGCACTGCTGCTTATACAACGTTAAATTAATCTGGGAGAGACTTCACTAGCAAGCGCCAATAGGCCACAAATGTATATAAAAACTTAGCAACAAACCATGCTATCATGGCCCCAGGGCCTGTGGGTTTGTGAGCTGGGAAAGAGGAGATTGGAATTGCGAGTTTGAATTTTGTCATAGAAAAAAATTGAATTTGGGATACAGAACTTTCTATTTTAATTAAAGATAGAAAATCAACTGTAAATTTTCTCAGTGTGTTATGACTGCTTAAGTAGATGATTGATTTGGGGAATAGTTTAGAAAAGCTTAGGATCGGGGCACTTGAGGTTTACCTAACCCAAAAAACTTCTAGTGAGGTGAAAACAAATTATTTTGAACTGAATTTAAAATTGTTGGTGGTGTAAGAGTCACTATCAGTTTGTCCATGAACGCCCAAATTGCCAATTTTTTCAGTTTTGATGGGTAGAGTGATGGTGTCTCGCTCAATGGGCAGTGGGAACCTCCCAAGGCCACCCCATGTAGAAGCAGTCCCATGAGGTCAGGAACAGGTTTGGGATTCTCAACCCGCCTGCACCTAGTCACTCTGGCATCTGTTGGACCAAACGAGAACTTTGGATGGGGGTTTTGATACTGCCATGGAGGGTTTCAAACTGTCAACAGCATTTCTTAATGGCCCAATGCCATTGGAAAGTTCCTTTGACAATTCAACATTAGGAGCATTCTTCATATAATGTACATGCCCATAGGGCTTTGTTCCCAATATGTCTGGGGTAGGATTTGAACCTGCAACAACATTTCCCAATGGCCCAATGCCATTGGCAAGTTTTTCTGATGATTTGACACTAGATGCTTTGGTACTAAAAATGTGCGCATGTCAGGATTTGTTGCCAAGCTTTTTCAATTGTTGACTATTAATGTCAAAGATTTGCTGCTGTTATTTTTACTCAGCCCCTTTTCCCCATGAAGGTGCTGATTGATTTCCAACACACTACAAATTCCCTTAATTCACCACATTAATTCTCCAAATGTAAGAACTGGGGTTAGGGGCAGAGTCCTCAAAAGGTATGCCATCACCCACCGCTCATCCACCACATGAGCGAAAATGCCCTGGGTAATGAGGGGGGGCTGCTGGCCTTCTTGGCCCCAACTTGGATGGGAATGGGAACACCCTTTAATCCAAATGGAGGGGGTGCTCCCCTGGACTTACAGTATTCACTTCTTAGATTTGAACTAATAAACTAGTAAAGTGGCAATGTTATGCCCTAAAGTAGTCATCAGTCTGTTCATGTTTTTTAAGGTATAAAAGGTAAGAAGCTTATTCTTTTATCGCCTATCTTTGGGATTGGGCCAGGATTTTAAAATTGTTAAGCGCCTGAAAGAGGCCGGTGATGGTGTGATACTCTTCCTCTGGTAGATCCAGACATTAAAGTGGTGTGGGGTCTTTGGTTTTTTCCTGGCAAACATTGCAACGTACTGAGCGTGAGTGAACAGCATATTAAAGTAGACTAGAAGAACCATAATTTGGCTAAGCCTTGATGTCATCCATGCCATCATAAGAGAGAAGACAGGGTCAAGCTGGAAAAAGTTTTAATCTGGTTGCATTCTTTAAAATAAATAGGATACAAGGTGCAGAAAGGTCCCCCTTTATTGAGCACCAAATGTTAAATTTAACCAAGGTAAGCTAACTAGGGATGGAAATTACCAAAACTCAAAAGCTAACAAATAAATCTTCACCAAACAAAATGATTGAACCGCCCAAAACAAGTGGATAACTCACAAAACTTGAACAAAAACAACCAGGTGGGACAGCAGGAACCGCTTATCCCATTATGGTGGAAGGGGAGGGGGGATCAGGGGGCTCATCCTTGGCCTCTGCTTTACCCCAAAGCAGGGCATAGGCTATGGCGGAGAGCAGGGGCGTCAGGGCATCAGCAGGATGGGGAAATAAATTTCTGATGATTGGGGTGGCAGGAAGAAAGTGGTTGAATAGAAAAGATCCAACGTAATTGGCCAAAGCTACTTCAGCTTTCATGTGTGTGTCAGGGAGCTTTACAAATGTGGCAATATTGGTACAGGTAATCTTTGATTTGGGATTCTGTGCTACCACTGCCACGTGCTGGATGGCATCATTGGCAGCTTTTTGAGAATCAGTCACTATCTGCTTTTGGAGTTTATTGGTGAAGGAGGGGATAATTGGAGGAGGGATTCCTCCTGTGAGCATTGCCACTGATTTGGCAGCAGCTTTGTGGAGAGGATGACAATCTGGCTTAGCCGTTGCTTCAACAGCCAGCTGGTGGTCGCTGCAGAACATTTCAGCATCTTGCTGGGGGCATATAAGCAAGGTGAATGCATAGCGTCATGGTCAATAAACACAAACCGCTTGAGTCAAATAGCGCAGTCTTCAATAATATTCCTGAAATCATCAATTTCAGCTTTTAGATCCCAAGAATTTTGGTTGAATTGAATTGGGGAATTGGCATATTCCTGAGATTTGGTTGGTTCGTTGGAGGACATATGGGAGTGATCTGGGGTCCAATCCCATGCTTGATTGGAGGAAGCATTTGTGGCACTGGGTAGAGGAGGATGCTGATTGATGGCTGCAGCTGCAGCTGCAGCAACAGGCTTTGGGGGAGGGGGATTGTACCCCATACTGAAGCTGGCTCAGGGTGGGTGGCAGATTGAAAGCTGGCGGACAAAAAATTGGAGCTGTCAGAAGCGGCTAAGGATGAGCATTTATGTTTCAAGTGGTCCAATTTAAAACAGGATGGACAGATCGTCCACCCGCACTCAACGTGGGCCCATAATGGATGTTCAGGGGCAGAGGGGATGATGGCATGAGGGGGAATTGCAAAGGCAATTTTATTAGATTCAGGGCTGATTGTGGCATATGCCTGAGGCCCAGCGAGGCGTGTAGCTCCATATGGGACCATAAATTGCAAGATGGGGTTGGAGCCATAGGCTGCTAAAACTTCCATCAGCTTCTGGTGGAGCACCTCAGGGGGAAGGTGGGTGGGCAAACCATCAAACTGAACCTCCAAAGTGGTATCCACTGGGAGCCAGGTCCAAATTGTGGGGAGAGGGGTACCCTGGAAAAACAGGGGCACTGTTGTCACAGTGGCAGCATTGGCTTCACAGGTGAAGCTGAGATCAAAATACCTTTTATAGGGGTGGAAGTTAATAAAACTGACAGGATGCATCACTGCCTGAGCTATTTTGATAATGGCTTGGTTGTGGTAAGAGAAAAGTTTCCCATAATTGACCCTAAGGCTGAAATGCATGTTGCTCTAGGGGAGCACCAGGGGGCAATGAGGCACCATTTGGGTACAAGTGAGGTGGGCGTTGAGATCCTTGGGAGGAACGAATCATCCCAGGGGTTTGTAAAACTGGGTGAGTCAGTCTGAGTGCATTTTCCTGTCAGATGGAAATGGTGGGAGAGTTTCGCTGCTGCCCCACACTGGGGCAGTTAGTGGGAATTCTGAGGACATCAGAGTGAAACTATGGTGGGTGATTGAGATTTTACTTTTTTTGTAAGATTTTTCTCAGAAAGTTACGCTGAGTGGAAAACGAGCACCAAATGTTGCAATTGGCACTTCAGTGTCAAATTACAACAGCAAAGGTCATGTTACACTTGTAACCATAGGTGATTAGACATGGATTTTCTAGGGTTGTGACTTAGGAAATTTCTTACATTAATGGTTGTGATCCCACTTTTCCACCATGAATTAATTTTAAAGCCAACGAATTTGGTAATAGTATTTGATAAAGCTACATATTTTTGGCAGATTTTTGTGAATCTGGACTACCAGTACACCGTGAACAGTTGCTGGGATGCCATAATTTTATTAGGCTTTTGATGCCTAAATTGTTAATAGTTTATGTAGCTCTTGCTAGTCTACTATCTAGCAGTTGAGGGTGTGTTTCCTCTTCCCTCATCTGAAATCCTCATAATTTCTTCTGAAATAAAAACTCATCTCACATATGTTTGGACTCCCACTTGATACACGTCTTAATCTATTTATCAAAATTTTTATACATTATGTGGTTGGCAGGAGGAGGAAAACCCAAGTATTGTAACACTGCATGTGAATTTGCACTTCACAATTAAGATGTTATAATATGTATAATTGATGCAACCAGAACCTGTAGTTGCATGGAACCTTCACCATTTGGAAACTTAGGCCACTGTGAGGGCATTAGCCCACTTATATGGTAGGCACAGAGCAACCAAGGCAGGTGAGGCATGATCAGCTGCCATACCTCAGCTTGAATTAAAACCAGGGTTAGTATATGCCATTTTAACACAGCCCTGTGAAGTCTGCCAGGTGACAAAGGTCAGCGGCATATTGAACATCCATCACACCTAAGCCTGTTGGGATATATTCTATGCTTTTATTACTTCATGTGCAAAAGTTCTGACTGCCTGAGCTCAGCTTATATGAGCGTACCACTGGTATTAGATGAGCCATCAATTTTGAGATTTTGATGCAATTTATTCCACTAACAATTGAATTAACTCTCTTTTGGCATAGGTTTGCATTATTGTTTGATGGTGAGTGATTCTTGAGAACCCTGTCTGTTGATACACTTAAAATATAGTAAACTGTATGAAGTTAGTAACCTTAAAATAGAAAAATACTACCTAAAAAATTAATTAGGTGTTCCTATTTTCAGCTCTGACAAGCTAGAGTAAAAGGCTGATTTTCTTCAAAATGCCAATTTCAACTTTATATATCTAGATGCCACTCAAAAATAATGAGCACTTGAATAAATGTTCTAAAAACAAAAGGAACCTTGGGCTAGGCATGGGATAGCCCACTTGGTTGAAGATTGTATAAAAAAGATGATAATTTTACACTCACATGCAAGGTGGAGATAAAATTATAAAATGGAATTTGAGTTTACATGGCTATAGGGCTAAAGTAACTTGACACTAATGATAAATTATAAGGGGTTTTAGTGTTGGTGAGGTGGGAGCGGGTTCAACATAACCTGATAAACTTAGTTTAATTGGAAATGAGGCCTATTAAATGTTATAGCTACAGCTTAGTTATCAATGTGGACCAATAAATGTTATAGTGATTAATCCTACTGCATGATGCTGGCGTATAGGCAAGATACTCAAATCCTTAGTCTGATTATCAGGTAAACTATAAGTTAAGTACATATAAAACAATAAATTGGGTTGAGTGGTTGGTAGACCAAATTGCAACAGCTGGGCCATAGCAGCACTTATCACTAAGCTGCTAGCTTCAGTTCTTAAATGGGGTACCATTATAGGACATATCTTTGCTTGTCCCCAATCCTTGCTTTCAAGAATATTGCAATTTAACATCATTGTTAAAAGTAATTTCAGCCTATCTCACCTATCTCTGATGATGTTTTAATAGGGTTTCATCTCCCACTGCAGAAGTTTATCCACAATCCAGCCCATGATTTTAAGGGCTACCAACCCTGGATCCTCAGTTACTTGCACCACCACCATATTGCTAATCCTGCAAGTACTGTCTCAGTTGTCACTAGTTGCCAATCTCAAGCTAGTATAATCCCCAATAACTATAATTACTCTGTCCACCTACAAAATGGTATCCTGGTTGTCTTTTTAGTTGCAACTCATCCAGATTAGCAGTCCAGTCCTAGTTTTATCAGCTGGCCCCATGAAATACCCCTTAAAACCAAGTTTCAAATGTTTAAAAAAGGATCATATGACATCTATAGGTTGTTGATTCTGGTTGCATACTCCCATCCTCAGCGCGTGGTGAAAGTTAGTCATCTGAGAGTTTTATTGAGGTATGGGAGGTATCCCATGATACACTGCCCAAGTCACCCAAAGTTGATGTGAGTACTTATTGCCAGCCTTGAGATATAATGTAAAAGATTATTATATTGTAATAATTGCTTATGGTTATACTGCTGGTAAACCAGAGAGGAGATGAGTTAAATTTTATGGCCAAACCAATATAACCCATATAGCAGTTTCTAACCTAAATGTATATAGCTACTCATAAGTAAAGGTATAGTGTCAAAAACTTTAACCTGAGGAGTGCATCTCAATCATTTAGACAAATAAAATCAATTATGTTTTCTAAGCGCAAAATTTTCTTTCAATCTTTTTCTTAGGATAATTGATTGGGGATTAAGGATAAATTTAGAATATGATGGAATAGCTTTCCTCATCACCAGTTTCTTCTAAAACATTGTTTATAACTTCAGATTTATATTGATTAGATTGTGGGGCCCTTGTAGTGTGCATTATGTGTAGTGCATGGTTTTCTATATGCACTTGTACATGTCTAGTCCACACTGGGACTACCAGCTTCTCAATTGGGCTTTCTTATACACTAAAAGTCCCAGCTTTAAAATACTGTATGAAATCATCCACTTGGTACTCAATGCTATATCTCTGGTATAGGCTCAACAACTTCAGGGGCAACTTTTGGAACTGGTAGATTAGGTTTGGGTGAACAAGCTACTCTATTTAGGATAAGTTCAGGGGATATCTATAGTGGATTCTTTAACCTCAGAATAAAGTATCCTGAACTTGTTAGTACACCAGACAATAAGTATGATGGGTCTAAAGGTGGTTTAATTTAGGGAGGGATTTCATAAAGGTGTAGGGACTTGGTATAAAAATTCAGCAATGGCTTAGAGAATTAATTGGACGATTAACACTCAGAGGCGCTGTAAAATATATGGGTGTACTTACCCCATCTGCTATGGATTATTGGAGCAGATGGGGTTGAAAGATTCAAGGTACAATTCAAATCAATACTCTTTAGAACAGCAGATATGATCCAATCAATTATCTGAGTAATTTTTTGGAAGGTTAGAGGTAAGATTGATCAACATGAAAATTATTTCTGATAAAAGATAAGGTGATGCAGATAGGGTGCATTATTCCAACTATTAATTAAAGAAGTTACAACCATTATCTTTCCTCTAAGGCAGTCATCTTTACCGCCCTATGGTGTTTTAATTCATATACTATATACGTTTTGAACCTACGCTTCCCATACTTTCCCACTTTTTGTCAAATAATTTAAAAGGTCTCAGGGTCCCTCGCTCAAAGATGAGATGAAATATAATTACCGTTTAAAAATTACAAACCACAATATGCAACCTATGAACCCCTACCCACCTTAGCTAAGGGTAGCGAACATAGTAGCAAAGAAATTTCAATTACAAAGTAGAAAGAATGGACCATCGGGTTTGATTTCCAAACCGACATCAACCACCTTACCCCTAAATTACTTAAAGGTTAAAGCGTGTATATTGCAATAGGGGGTTAAAACTTATTGCAAGGTGACCCAATGGCGGTTCCAATTTCACTCCCGCGTTATATTTTGAACCCACCCAACCAAATTTATAGGACATACTATGGTTATATTACAAAACCTATATTGCATAAGAGATCGGCAACTGCCAATGTAGCACTTGAAAGCCCAGTTGGAGTTAGCTAAAGCTTTCAATTAAAACGCTTTGAACAACACCTCCGATTGTTTGTGTAGGTGACATGTAGATTGATATCCCATAGGGCATACCAAAATTACGCCCACCAGCTGCAATAAACCCAGCTGGGTTCAACATCTGTATACGAGACCAAACTCATGGGGTCAGCGATTTGACTTTTAAGAGCACCCCGAACTCCATACACTTTGCATCGGAGGTTGGCATAGTTTATAGAAGCATTCTGAGGGACCAACATCCAAGTAATCAATAGCAACGCTGTGTTAAATGGTTCCCTTAAAATTACTTTCGCTTTTTGGGTTGGGACCATCTAGTACTAAAAAAATTACTTTCGCTTTCAGCTTAAACCCAGCTTTGAAGCTAAATCATCGTAGACGCATGAATAAATTGGCTGGTTTAGGCTAATTTCAAGACATACCATCAGCCTAAACCTTACTTGGAAGGTTTAAAGGTGCTTTCAAATAGGATTAACCACCCTTTATGCTTACATGCCCTAGGCTCCTTAACCGCCCCGATCGCTTTTGGCCACGCTTCGTTTAAATGGCCAACTATTTCAACGGGTTTATAGGCTCGTCCCAGAGCTAAGTTTTGATATTTGATAAACCAAAAGCCGCCCACAGAGTTGGCCCGCGCAAGGCGGTTGAACCGATAGTTTTTAAAGGAACACGCGAGCAAGCCAGCTGGAATAGAACAAACCCCTAAACCAAGTGGACAAAAAAGCCTAGAAATCTGTAAGCTACCCAACCCTCAACGTCGCTTTAGCCCATAGGCCCCCCAACAAGCACAACTCGAGTCCACAGATGAACCCGAGTGGTAAACCCGAGCAGGTTAGGTGCCTCACTGCCGTTCAAAATAAAGCTTGAATCCCAACTGGCAAAAACGCTTTCCGAGGGCGCTTACAATTACGCTCGAATT
>JAKSZP010004560.1:0-50485 GCA_022478985.1 Massospora cicadina
TAATGGGGATAATCCCCAACTAATTTGAGCCCTCTTTATTGGGGACAATCCCTGATCAATGCAGTCAAATATTATTTACCCAAATTACCCTAATATTGGTGTTCAAACCTGATCTATGTGGCAATCAAATCCCATTTGATATAAATGAACAACCTTCTGCAGAATCCCCAATTGGTAATGAGAAAAGATCTAAGCTTAGTATGCATGTAGATTGACTGAGGAAAAACTCACATATATTGATGTTTCTATAAAATCAACTTTACACTCTTTTTACCATTCTTGTAAGTACAGGGGAACGTCCCTTGTGCATAATGTCAAATTCTGTGGTTGACTCGAAAATAAACCCTTTGACAACCTACAGATTGGGCCGATTTTCCCACCTAATGCTTGAACTAATAATCTAATTAAAAACCTAGTACAATAACATGGCTTGGGCTGAATCATTGCTACATGGATTTAATTATATTACTAAGCTTGTGCCAAATATCCCCACACATTTAAATTAACCTTCTCTACAACTACTCAGCTGGGTTGATCAACTCAACGTCAATTTAATTAAGTATTTTATTGGCAACTTGGGCTAAATACATTTGCACAGTTGGGCCAATTATCTCCGCCCCAACCCTCAACAACTAGTCCCAAATATTGAAACACAATCAATTCATTTGTATACATAATAATTTGGGGATGACCTGAATTTACGTTTAAAAGTCCCATGGACAATTAAAAAAACAAACAACGTTATCAATTTTCTGCCTGAGGGTGAAATTTGTATTTCAATACATGTAATCAGCATGATAGCACTTATGTGGACTGCCCAAAAGAGGTTACTTAAGACTATTGAGGAAGAGGCCTGCTGCCGTCCTGATTAGGGGTGCATCATTTTCTTCAATTGAAACCAAAATTTCACAGAAGGTGTGTTTCATCAGCAGTATGACGAAACTGAAATCCTGAAGATCTTAGGACAACTTTGCATGCTTTTATTGCAATTTTTGTACCTGAAATTTTCCCAATTTTGAGAGTATTTTGCCACCAATGAACCTAAAAAAAGGTTTCAGTTGTAGGCCGAGCTGAGTGGCAAAATAGTTGTTGAAATTTTGTGCTGGATGTGGCCAGGAGATGCCCTAGAGGTATAAATACCAGCGCCTGGCCTAATGACCATCATTAAATAATATAGTCTAATAAAAAGTCTATTTTATTATATCTTCATTTTATTTTGTATCTTAAGTCATTTTTGGAGAGTGTCAGCAAGCTGGGATCTCAGGATCCCCAGCTTGCCAATTTGCCTGCATTAGCTGAAGTTCCCAATTATGAAGGAAAAATTGTACCCAAAGTCAGATGGAAACATCAGAGCTGTTTTCATATGCATAGTGCAATTTTGAATGGTTTGAAAACCGTAAGCAACTGGCTAAATTGAGGATCCACTGGCCAAAATTCAGCCCAATTTACCATGCAGGATTTAATTTATCAAGTGAGCAATCCTCAGATTTTGACACATAGATCAGGCGCTCTTTCTATTTTCAAATAAAAAGGGGCTGACGAGGATGGCTGTACCCTTTGTCACCCAGGGTGACCTTGCCCACATGGTAGGTGAGTGCTGCATAACAGCCCTCCCTCTTTGGATTCCTCCCCTGGTATTCTCTCTCTCACCTCAGTCAAACTTGTCATCCAGATTAAGGAAATCTGTTCTGAGATCACCAAATTGATGTTGAAGGGTCTGAGACCAATGGGATCAAAGCCAGATGATCAGAAAATGCATGCCAAAAAAGGGACAATTGTCAAATTATCAGCCAGAACTGTGGAAAGTTTTGATTCAGTCATTAATATGATCATCAATGCCAACCCCCTCCCAAAATTATTGGAGATGGTCCCTGATGTGCAGATGGTATTTTTAAAAACTATCGCTGACAGTTCAAAACCCTGATCAAGCAAATTGGGAGTTGCAGCTGAAATAACTCATTTGACTGAACAAATGGCCCAGTGACTGGGCACGGGCAGGTTGGGCATCACAAACCTGCTTCCAGCCAAATGGGACCACCCCTACGTTGGGTGGCCCTGGGATTTTCCCGTTGCTTGTTGGGCCAGATGCCATCAAGATAATTGAAGAAAATGTAGTTGAGCCTCAGTTCAGGCATTTGAGGTTGAACTGACAGTGACCTCAGCCTGCCATTAAATCCTTTGATGTTGGTTCCAGTTGAACTTTACTGTTTTATTCCCAAAAAAAAATCGCTGGTTTAGGTGAATTTGAAGGACCTGATCCCTGCTTGGACTCACCACAATCAAACACTATTTAATCAGTTGCCTTGCACTGAGAAAATTGTTGGTCAATTTTCTTCCTTATTTTTCAATAAAAAATTATTTCCCCAATTTTAGTTTTTACTGTTAAATCAACCACCCTTTCCACCAGTATTCCAACTCCTCTCAGAGTTTATGGCCGTGTTCATCTGGTATTTCACTATGGATCTATATTTGATTATGGCTCATGCGCAATTTTTGGTGAAACTCCTTCCCAGCTTTATAACTTTCATACCAGCAGCAGTGCCTCTGGCACTCTGGTTTGCCATTTGGGTGCTTCAGCACTCAGGCTGGAAGGCTAGTCTAATTCTAACTTGCTGTTTGCCTGACAATTCTAAGTTAAATTTGCCTAACATATTTATTTAGGGAAAATTAATAGTCAGGATTTACAACTCTAGGAACGTTAACCTGAGAAAAGACTTTCTGGACAAGGAAATCAAATATGTATAATCCATCACCCAGGAACTTCAGGTTTCCTGGTCTTAAATATTTTAGGGACACGTGGTCTAAAACCCCTTAGTCCTGACAGTGCTGATCCCCAGAATTCAAATATGGTCAATTGTGGTATGCTTAGTATTTTGCAATCTTTTTAGATCTAAGACCAAAGTTAATCTAATTAAGTCCATCAAGAAAACTTTTATTTAGATAAGAAGATACTAATATATAAGAATGGTTGTAAACTATAAATTTTCATTTAATAGATAATTTCAGGCTGCCTATAATCTTTTTCTTACATATAGTAGCTTTGAGGGTTACTTTATATATAAGATAGGGAGATGTGAAACTTCATTTTGAAGGTTTTTAAATGCCACATGTGTTTTCATGCTATTACAATGAGGGAAGTGGGTATCATGATTTTTATAAGGATGTGCCAATTGGTCATTATTATAAAACTTTGGAATCAAAGGTGCTTCTAGATTTGTATTAAAAAGCTTGTACTTATCATGAAGCTATATTGGATCAAGGTGATGGGTTTCAGTTGTGATAGCCATTTGATTTTGGTCTAGATTGTCATTATAAGATTTGCATTTGCAGCCCAGATTGTTGCATGTCAAATTGAAAAAACTTATTAATGTTTAAGACCATTTAGATGATAGAAAAATGTATGCTTCAGTTGAAATTGCCATCAAGCCTATCAAAGAGGCTTTTTCAATAGGCAACTCTTTCTAGAGTTAGTATTGGTGTAAGGTAATATTAAAAATATATGATACTTTTTTCAAAAATAATTTGTGTATAGTAATCTTTTGCATGATTGGCGCTCTAATATTCTTTTAATAGGAGCAGATATTGAGATATCTGACATTATGGTCTAATTAAAAAACTATAGCTATTGGTTCAAAAGTTTATTAGTAGGTTTTTATGGAGAATTATTTTCTTAGTGGGGAAATTTTATACTAAAGGTAAAATATAATTACCAGTGGGCACAGAAGGAGCTATTTTATTTCAGGGGACTTTGAAAAGGTATTGCTGCTATAAAAAAGTTCTTATAGTATATAAACATTTATATGTGCTATGTCTGCATAAATTCTTGACATTATGGATGCTCATAGAAGCTTGTTTAGCTTTAATCCTTGTCATTGGTCCATTTTTCTATAAACAGGTAAAATTTGTTTTCTTTATAAGGCCTATAATAATTTGGGTCTACCATCAAGTTTTCATTTCTTTTCAGACTATCCATACGTAGGAAATGATTTTAGGGTTATATATGCATGGCAAGCTTGTTATACATTATCTTGAATATGAAAGAGATGTGTTTCTATACGCTTAGAGTCACTTATGCTTTTCTTTTAGGCAACTGTGAGTACTTTTAAAGGATTTTATACTAGCAGAAAGTATCTGCTGTCAAACAAAATTAAGTTTTAAAGGCTCCTCACATATAGCTACATCCTTTTTTTCTTTTTTCCAAATTAGCTTGAATTATTCAAGCCTTTTACTCCTTTTGAACACCTTCTATGTGAGCTATGAGTTATAATATCTCCCATTAAGCCCAAGTACCACATTAGTAATTTAACATAGGATTATAGCGTTCTAAAAAGTGATTTAACACTTTGATATTAATATCTTCACCAGATTTTTTATAGTTTAGGCAAGTAATAATATTGTGCTTAACTTTGTATCATCTGTAGTATATAATTATACTTTTGCTAGGGCAAACAATGAAAAGATATTGTGGGTAGCGTCTGTTCAATTATAAAAGATTCTGTATAAACTTCTAAGCATATTCTATTCATTTCTTATTCTAAAAAGTATATAGTTGCATCTTGATAGTGGCTAGATGATAGAGGAGATATTTTTCTCTATCAAAAAGATTATTTTATTTATATATATGATCTGCTCATGAGCACTACTTTTAAATATTTATAACAATAGGGAGTCCTTATACAATATGAAAGATACACTATCTTGATAGTAGGTATATCTAATAGATCATAATATATCTGTTATAGCCTTTTCCTTATCTAAATTTAATACAGAATATTAAAGATTATGGCTACTGCCACATTTTTATGAAAAGAAAACTAGGGTACATAAGCCTCCTAGTTGGTTTGAGTATTTTGCTCACCGCTTTTAAAATTAACCTAAAATAGCTTAACGCACTGTCCCATACTTTAGGGTTGTTACTAAAAGTGATATACAGTCTAATTTTATATGTGGGTTTTAGAATGTTTGACTGCTTTAACCCTTTTAGTGCCGGACGACGATATATCGTCGTTCGCTACACTTGCGAAAAGTGCCAACGACGATATATCGTCGTCTGGCACTAAAAGGGTTAAATATCATACTTAGTTTGGTTTTTATGAGCCTTTTCCCAAACCTTAATAAATTCGTCAAATTCGTCCGGTTATCTTCGCACAGGCACCCGTTTTTCACTCGGCACTAAAAGGGTTGAACAACAGATTTCTAATCTTTAAATAACCTAGATAGTTGATAGATTAGATGCAAGGTCCCTTTTTTACACCGCAGTTAAAGTTGAGCAATTTGGTCTTCTAGATTATATTATCCCCTATTGTTACAAGTGTAGACATATTTGTTTAGCGGATTCTGTTAATTATCACTGGTTAGTCAAAACTATCAAGATAAGTTTGATTAGATGAACATACTTGATTACTTAAAATTAAAAATGATAATAACAGGAAAGAAAACTATGAAGATTTTAGAAAAATTTGTATATCTTAACAAAAATTGTTAGGTGACCACAAGTTTCAATTTGCAGAAGGTGTTGAGAGCACTGGTTACATATAGAAATATTGTGATATATATAGTTTATTTTAAATGCATAATCTGATTTTGAATGGTATCTCACGAGTAATAAGCTATATGATCAATCCCTGCCTAGAAAGGGTTTGTAAAAGTTTATTTGGAGTTAAATTATATTTATAGGAACTATAACTAGACATCATTTTAATCTTGGCGCAAAAGCTTTTTACTTTCTGCAACAGAGCAAACCTGAGTGTTTAAGAATAATTTTAATAGTTATGGAAAGCATGAGAAATTTTGACCAAATCCTTTATAGAATAATAGTATGATACTTAACGTAAAGACAAGCGTTTATTTTCAAAATATCGCACCAAGTTTTTTTACTCGCCTTACAGCTTGCTCTATCAAATGCCCATTATCCAACATGATATCTCCACTTATACTAACATATGAAAATTAAGTTATCAAAAGCTATGGCCATTTATGTATAGATTCATTATAAAACAAGCCGTAAAATTAGTTCAGTCATAGAATTCTTACGTTTATTTATATTATGGCAAGTAAAAGAGATTGGCAATGTGAAATAGTTAATTTTAGCTAAACTATGGTATTTTCACATTGAAAATTTGCATGAAAATATTTTGGTATACATAAAATTAGGTCGAAGCTAGGTTGCTTGAGTATTAAAAACCACCAAACAACATTTTTGCTTTTGTTAAATGCACTTATAGATAATCTTCCACAAAACTCCAATGCTAAACCATGGCCTTACCCTTCGTCATCCAATTGACTTGAGTAACTTACAATCCATTAAGTTAATTTTTGAGCATTTTGACATCATGTGCCCACTTAAATATATACATATGCGTTTTAATCAAATTAAATACCCTCAAATAAAAGCTGTATTCTTACGGTCAAATAAATTCTAACGCGCAACTTGTAAAAACGGTTGTTTATTAGGATAGTTTTAAAATAAAACTTATATTAGTAACGTTTTTTAGGCGTGTAATTTATGCCTCAGCAAACTTTTAATAATACATTTTTAAAACCTAAAGTGCAGTTAGCTACCAGCCTAAATTCAATAAACTTAGCTAAAAGAAGCCAAACGCTAATTCATAGTACATGATTAACACCTTAAAACAAATTCACTAGCTCAACTTGTAAAGAAATCAGCCAAAATATGAGCTAAACCATAGGGCTACTAATTTCACAAAAGTGCAATAAGAATTTAGTAGTAATAAATGCAAGTTATAGACAGCAAACCATAAGCTATTTCAACTAAAAAAGTAAAGATTTAAGAAATTTAAATTCAAACTTTGATGTTCCGTACAAGATCAGCTTGTTTGATACAGTAAACCTAAAGGAGCGTTGTCACTATCATATAACGCGTCAGCGCCATCTCTATCTACCGTATCCTGCTGAGCGGATAACCTCGTGTACCCGCCACTTCTTAACTTAATTCCGGATTTGGCCGGAAAGTCATCCAATCTTAAATCAGATTCTTCATCCTCCGATGCCTCAGCAAATCGAGAAATTTCACCGCTGGAATCGTCATCTGTGCCAATAAAGGAGGTATAAGAAGAGCGATTAATCCGGTTTCCAAGTGGACCGGCATAATTATAAGGCTTTGTAGCAGGTTCATCGGAATTCAACTCGTACAGAGAATGAGTTTGCTTCTTTCTGCCTATATTAAATTTCAAAAAAAGAAGAAGGTATTTAGTTAATTACAATGCACTTACCCGAGTCGCGAGAATACTCCGCAGAAGGCCAAACAAGGGTTCCTTCTAAAAACTAAGTTGTTTGAAGTCAAAATATAATACCATCAGCGTATTGGGTAACAGGGAAAGTAAGGCCATCGCCCTTCATTGCTCGAGGAATACACCAGAGTAGTATGTTATCCCCAAGGACAGAACAAATGTTTGAATAAATTCCAATATCATAGGGAAATTGAACCTATTAAAGTTAGATTAACAATGAAGTTTGTGAAATTCATACTTCCGAGACTTTTCCTTTTCTCACTAAAGATGCAACTTTATCTTTTTCCCATCCTTCTATAGTCGTAGTCCCTTCAGCCATCCCATAGAATTGGAAAATACTAAGCATTGAAACACATAATAAAACTGGAACCACCCCAACCAGGTTTAGCAATAATAATGTCAACTCAAACGTTGTAATCGTATCCCGATTCTATGTGAAGTATTCGGAACATATTAGCAGTATTCTTTTTGTAGTGAAACCAGATCCTACCTTGTAGATGTAGCCATCGTCAAAGAGTTGCAGCACCCTTCTCACAAGAACATAAAAACACATACCGCAAGCCATATCGACATAAAATATAAACCGTATAAAATGTCCATAGTTGTAATATCCAACACAGTTATTAAGCCAAGGACCTGAATTGTAATTAATGGTCAACCCGATAAGGCAAACCAACTCACAGTGATGATCCATTTTGAGAACACATCTAGGTAAATCTTTATTAACACTTAAAATAAGAAATAGGCAATCTCGTTGTGCTATTGATCTTTTAGCGCACGTTTTTACAGGAATAAATCTGGGTAATAAGAGACAAAGAAAATGATATTTTTTTTGAATAAAGACGATTTAAGCTTTAAATGAAGTAAAAAATAGCATAGCTTAGAATTAAATAAAAAAATTTGAATTAAACTTACTTTCCACAAGTACTACAGTGATGAGCTCTAGGGGGTTTATAACAACGACAAGTCTTACAATATCTAGGTTTCAAGTTTGATTTTTTCACCTCTAAAACTGGGCCGTTAAGGTTCGGCTCCTTTAAAAGAGTGTCAAATAACTATGCAAGTAGTAAAATCTTATTTACCCATTTAGAAGGAACTCGACCAGGATCGACAGTACATGAAAGATAGTAATTATACAAAATGCATAAAACAAACAAATTATACAGCGATATAAAAATGATGCTATCCCGATGCCACCCTTCAAAGTAAATGAGCATGAGATACTGAGCAGTGTACCCGAGAAACAAAATTAGGCTCGTTACAAACCCAACGACAAGCCTTCCAAGGAACGTCATATCGATCGTAATTTTAGAAAAGTTTAATCAAGAGAAATGATTGCAATTAGGGTTATGTTCAAGCATAAGGAATCCAAGAACACTTGGTAGATACCTTTATCCAGCAACCTGCTTTTTGTATATGTTCTAGCTGCCTTTTAAAGATGCCTATTTGAGACGTTTAACTTCAATCCTTATACGAATTGGCATAGTGGCGGTTTATTAGGTACTAGCATCCAGATACTTGTGCTTCGCTGCGATGTTTATAGTTATCAGATAATTCATATTGATGAACCACTAAACCGTTTAGCTAAACCATTGAATATAATAAATCAACCAATCACCAACTGCCTTTGTAAAACTAAACTAAATGTATTGAAACAACCAAAATCACCACCACTTACCAAAGCCAATTAATTTATCGAATCAACCAATTACTAACTGCTTACTAAAACCATCAAGCTTATTAATCAACCCAAAACCTCCAACCGCTTGGCAAAACCGTTTAAACTATCGAATCATCCGAATATCACACTCCTCAGCCCGTAACAATATACCGATTAACATTAAAAACATATAGTATTTTCACTTCTTACATATAAAAAAAATTAGACGAAGTGGGTTAACCTTGGGACAAATATACCACACCGAGAATGTTTTCTAGCCAGTACAGGTTGCGAACTCAAAACCTGCACTAGGGGTGGAAGCAGTTTTACCCGCTTGGCTAACCACCCTTCACATCTTACATATAAAACCTTTTGTTTTATTATAAATATATATAAATTTTAGCTTTCTGCACTCCTTCTCCATATAAACTTTAACTATGCCAAATCTCACACTCCTCTGTGCATGCAATATGCTTAAAAAGGGGTACAAAGTTTTGTATTTATTTGGGGAAGGTCGATCAGGGGACAAGCACTTCTGATATAGTGAGAAAACTAATGAAATTCAACAATTAAAGATACCCTAGAGGGTTCAAAGCCCCTCCTGTTGTCTCCAGGATCACCAAGATTAGGATGGTAGGGAGGGGGGTTATGCTGGCTTATCCTTGGATGCAGCATGTGTGAAGGAAAGGATCAACTTTTAGTAACCATATGGGGAACCATGTGTTGATTGTCCTTCTGTTATGGGGGGTCATATATCCAAACAGCCATACTTAGAAATGTTCCAATATATGGCTATGGAAGTGATGAATGGCTTCTTGGATTGTTGGAGCTGCTCCTGTGAACAATTCCAGTACCATTTTATATATCATCCATAGTACTATTGCTACTATTAATACCCTGAGAGATGGGTGGATAGGAGAGTCCATGTTTATAGTGAACATGTTCCTTGCTAGGCTGAATGGATATATATTTTCTTTGTGGAAAAGGCGCATGGCTTCTTTACATACAGCTACTGATGTTGGGCATTGTTCTAAATGGTGGGCTAGGCTTCCATAACGACCACATATTGCACATGAGGTATGAGTGGTATTTGACCATTCAGCTGTTTAGTATACTCTCTTCATACACCTCCATACATGTGCTCTTATCCTGGGTTGGAGTAGAGGGTGATGTGTGTATCTCCATACTCTTCTTTGAGTCTCCAGGATGTAGGGTATGTTTATATGGTCCAGGTAATCTATCCTGGCTATGGTATTTGGGCTTTTGCTTATTATATTGTCTATGATTATTTGATCATTGATCTCCTGTCTGTGAGTTAGCCTTGGGCATCCTCAGTGACTGGTTTGATCATTTATATGAGTCTGCCATGTCGCTCTTCTCTTGGCTAGGAGTATTCATTTGAAGTGTGCAGGAGTGCCATGTGGTCCTGCAGCTGTGGGATGGGATGCCAGATACTTGATTTATGTGTTCAGGTGATCTGGGTTTCTTAATTGTAGTGCACGTGTGAAGTTATATCTTGCTGTTCTGGCCCAGTGTGTATCTGAAAGATCTGGACTAGTCACCTGAGCTATCCAGGATACCAGTATATGGGTTGCTTGCTCTACGTAATTAGTATGCCCCATACCTCCATTTCTTCTAGAGCCAAATAGGGTTTCAAGGCATACAGGGGGGTTGTGGTTGGACCATAGCCATCCTTTTAAAAGGGCGTAGACTGTGTTGAGGAAAGATGGTGAGAAAGCAATTGCATGGGCTGTAAACCATAGGATTGATAGAATCATATAGTTGGCTACTGTGACCCTTTCTGTTAGACCTGTTTGGTGTCCATGTAAGGATTCAATGAGTTTTGTTATTTTGTCTAGAAGTTGATTTTCCATCATGAAGTTAGCGTAACCTCCTGCTTCCAACCATACTCCCAAGTGTCAAACAGGGCCAGCTGTTGGCTTGGTGATGAATTGAAGTTTCAGTGAGGTCGTTGCTAATTTCCGCCTCCTATGTCTGGTCAGGAGCCTTGATGTTGTACTAGCTTGTTGGCCCTGTGCAGATGACATCCACTGGTTCTGATATTTTCCTAGGAGTATAATTTCCGTTTTCTCAGCGTTAAGTGATGCGTTACTTATGGCTGAATAGTCTTGAATTATCTTCTCAATTCTGCAAGCATCTTGATTGTTGGATATGCCCACCACGCAATCATCAGCAAAGGCCATCATTTTGACTGGTGGTTGGCCCTTGACGTTAATTACTTTGAGTAGTGTGTTTGTATTTTGGATTAGAGGGTCCAAGCTAAAGTTTTAGAGTAGAGGGCTTAAGGGGTCTCCTTGTTTTAGTCCTCTCTGTGGGATAAATGGGTTGGTTAAGAAGCCTGCTCCCTGCACAGCCATGGTTGCAGACTCTGTAAACAACATTACCCAATTTATGAATCTATATGGAAGCTTGAATTTTTGAAGGCAGGCTCTAAGATAGGTCCAGTTCACCCTGTCATATGCCTTTTGTTGGTCTAAAAAGACAAGTGCTCCAGAGGTTTTGGACTGGCAGACATTTGCAACTGTGTGGATGTTATCTCATATGGATCTTCTTGGGACAAATCCATATTGTGATGGGGATATCACATCAGTTGCAACTTCTCCTAGTCGTTTAGCCATAATTTTTGTAAAATTTTTGTATCTGTATTAGTTAGGGAAATTGGGCGCCAGTTGGATAAGTCTAATCTATCTCTTTTCTTGAATAATGTGACTGTGTATGCTTCTTTGCCTCCAGGTAGGAGGCATGTTTCCACAAGACACTCGTTCATTGAAGCTAGAAGAATGTTAGAGATGTTAGTAAAATATTTTTTGTAAAATATAGGGAATCCCATCAGGTCCAGGGCATTTCCCTCTTGGTGCATCGCGTACTACTTCCCATAATTCCTCGCACAATATTAGGTTAATTAAATTGTTTATTTGAACTGCGGTGTCTATATGTGAACTTCTAAGGAAATTTTCAATTTTTTCTGTTTTGACTGGCTCAGATTTATACAATTTTATGTAAAACCTGTGTACTTTGGTTGTGACTTCTTCAGGTATTTCTATGGATTTGTTCAGTCAACAGACCTGTGTACAAGCTATCATATTTTTCCTGGCGTGGAATCATCAGAAAAAGTAGCTCAAGCAAGTTTCTTCATCTCTTATATTTTTGCCTTTATATTGGACTCCAACTTGGTGTTAGTGTTCGCGGATCAGGGTGTTTAACTGAGCAGAAACCTCTGCCCATTTATGACCCCATCCGTGGCTGTATCCTGTTCTTGGTACATTGTTTTCTAGATGGTCAATTTTAGCCAATGTGTGTAAGATAATGGCTGAAGCTTCCCTGTTTTCTAGACAATGTATGTTTAATTTGTTGGGTTGTTGATTTTTTAAAGTTTTCCCATGTGGTTAGTGGATCCAAGCAAAGGGGTATTTGAAAATCCTGAGTTGAGGATATTTCCTCCATCCAGGATTGAAATTCCAAGTCAGCTAAACTTTATGGGCATATTCTGCACCATCTGGGTGCTTGGGTACTTGGTTCCACCAGTTTGTAGGACACCAAAACAAGCCGATGGTCAGAGAATTCAATTTTTTCAGTTTTAACTTTTTGAATTTGGTGACAGGAAATTATTGGTGCAAGTATTAGGTCTATCCTTGACATAGAGACAAGTGTACCATTGTGTACATGTGGGCGAGTCATGTTTTGTAGCAAGGGTTGCCTTTTTGGCAGTGGATCATATAGTCCCAGGGTGGCCTTTAGTACTCAAAGTTCCACTTGCCCTTGTGGTATCTCCGTTGTGTATGGCCATCAGTCCATTTCTGGGTAATCCAGCAGTTCATGTCTCCCATGACAAAAGTGTTTGCTGGTTGATTTAGTTGTGTTAGGGCTGTGAGAAATTCTCTTTGGTCCTGTGCACCATTTGGGGCGTACAAACTAGAAATTGTGTGCACTTCAGTGTGCCATGAGAATGTTATGGCAAGTACACGGCCATCCAGAAATAAATTTTTATTAATAAATTTAAAGTTTTGGTTTGTGCATACTATCACCCCACAGTGGAGTGACCAAAACGATATTGTTGGGAGGAGCATTTTTTCCCATGCCTCCTCCTCTCCCTGTGGACAGTGGGTTTCCTGCACCGCCATGATATCCACAGGTGGGTTTCATAGGAGACTCAACTTCTTGGCCTGGGACGTTAAGGCCTTGAGTCCCGCTATGTTCAGCATCCCTATCTCTACTGAGATTCCTGATGCGCCTCAGGAGTGGTTAGCAGGGCCTCCCAGCCCTACTCTCTCGCTCACATTGCTCTCCACTGCACCTCTGCTGCGTAGAGCATAACCATGAGTAGGAGTTGGGGTGTATTCTGCCCCTTTCATCACCACAGTTTTTGCTCCTCTCTTGGCTTTGCTTGGTTTCAAAATGTTATTGCGGTGCACTTGTGGATTTTTATTGGCCACATTATTTTCTTGCACATTCCATTGTTGATTTTCCTTCTCAATTGGGTTAACTTCCGCATTTTCTGGGGGTGCACTGAACCCCAATTTTGCTGCATTCATTTCCAAACCGTGTTCCACCAAATTTAAACTGGTCAGATTAGGTGTATGGTTTTCCATGGGATCTTATTGGTTTATGGATTCAAATTCCTCCATGTCTTCCTGGATGTGCTCCGGCGATATGGTTGATTCTGCCAAGGCCTTTGCCTTGGCCTCGGCCAGCTTGTGAGCTTGTTTGGCCATTTTTCATTCTTTTGAGGAAATAGGATCAATTATTTTATATTGTACATGTTATCCTCAGTTGAAGACTTGTGTAGTATCTGTGATTTTGGCATACTCTGAGTCATCTTCGCCCATTTCCTCCTCACAGGATTACATTTCTCTCATTCCTTCTTTGTTGGGGCAAGCATGAATCTTGTGCCCAAAGGCCTGGCAGTGGTTGCAAATGGGGGGGTGCGCTTTCCACTGTTGCACAGAACAGCTGGGATTTTTTCCCATCAATAGTGAAGGATGCAATGTGGGGGATTTTTGTAATATACTATACTACATTCTGGTTTGGTGAAATTATTGTGATTGCCTTTCCCATGCTAAGGGTTGGCATCAGATGGAATCATTGCATTTTGAATTGTTTAATTTCTCCTTAGGCTTCCAAGCCTTCTTGGAGACATCTTTTGACTACTGTGTGCACCAGTGTAGTCAGAAGATAATCAAAAATGATGAAGATGTCTTTGGATTCTGTCCAATGGGTGCATTTGGTCAAGACCAATTGCTGTCTGTTGGGAAGATTGAGTACTATTATGACCTTTTCTGCATCATTCACTTCTTCTGCAGTTCTAAACCCAAGGTCTACCCAACCTCTGCGGATAGTATGGGTTGTAAGGTACACCACATGTGGGAAAATTTTTTGTTGGGCTTTGCCAAACTTTTCCCACATTGTCAGTGTTTCTACACCCAGGAAAACTTGTATACCATGTTCCACCAATGACAATGGTTGCAATTGGGATACTTCCAAATAGCTGCAATATTTTACTAAGAAATTGATGAAACCTGCGGGATGTGCAACCTCAGGTTTTTTATTTTTGCTTAGATTTTTGTTTTACCTGTACGCTTGGTACCTTTGGATGGTGCAGGTCTGGGTCCGCTGCCCTTTACTGCGTTTGCCCAGCTCTTTACCTTATTTTTCATACTTATCTCGCCTGGTATTGATTATCAAATTATGCTTTTTGAATCGAATCAAAATTATTAAAAGTGATAGTAATTGGAAAGAAAAGTGGGGGTACAAAGTTTTCTCCTCCCTATTAATATATATAGATAATCTACATTTAATCCACATGTGCCACCAAAAAGATTAAAAAGTCATTGGGCCTAAACTAAAAATCAGGTTAGATTGTCTAGGCTATCCCAAATTTCATGTTTTTTGTCAAACTATTTTTCTAATAAACAGTAAACCAATGCTAAATTTATATAATCTATTTATTAGACAAAAAGTTACTACACTATTTGCAACAAAGTATAAGTGTTATAATTTTTGATAAATGACTGTATAAAGCTCATGCTGACAGCAATCTGCCATTGAAGTAATCCTAGCATACATCAGCTTAATTAGTACCTTAGCATATGTGATAGATTTTGATTTTATAAAGCTTTTCAATATCCTTATTTTTTCTAATAATGATATATTATCATTAAGTATAATACAACAAAACAGAAAGTTCAAAGTGATGATGTTAATCAAATTGTGATGGAGTGATTAAAATTAATCAAGAAACAGTTGCCTCACATGTGCTTTACAACAAGTATACATTATAAAGATTATAATTAACATTGTTACTCTCCCCTCAAGTTGGGATCATCTAGAATTAGTAGAAATAGTAATTTAAAAAAGTATTGTAGCTTAAAAATATTTCAAATTAACTATAAATTTTTAAGAAAAATCTAAAAAATTAGTTCCTATATAAGATATATGTAGAATTTTAAAAACTATCTATATGGTACCATGCCTCAGATAATAGTTTGAGGCTATACAAGGCAATTTAAAAATTTTAATTTAATAATTTAGCCACTGAAATTAATCTAGAAAAAAATTTATTACTAGAATAAGTATTGTTGATCTTCTAGCAGATTAGATAAGATTCAGAAGATTGCTGCACAGAAATTAAGCCTACTGATTCAAAAGAAGAATGATATGAAGATTGCCATTCCTCAGATGAAGATATTAAAATGTATAAAGTAGAAGCAAAGCGCTTCCAGAAACAAAATCTTTATTATACAAGCAGCATCCCACTGCCAAAACCAAGGGGCCTACATCAGATACTAACTTTTACTGCAGAGTCCACTGCAGCTTTCCAACTAAAAGCAATATTCTTTCCACTCTCTGTCACTAAAGTTATCTTTCTTGCTGTGAGAAATTCTATAACTCAATCAAGCAGGTAATCTCACTCACTATTCACTTAGTGTAACTTTCAAGGGAATTGTAACTATATCATCACACTTCCTATTATTGTTCATTGGTATTCAATCTGTCAGCAACTATTAGTAACTTAATAATTTAACCTATTATCAATCATCCTCAGCTTCAAATCACTGTTAATAAAATTATACCAATTGTAGTAAACTGCATTCCAAGGCAACCAGATCTGTCATATTCCTCTACAATTGCTAAAATACTATTATTAAAACTAATTGGATTCTTAGTTTTTAGCATAGTGGGAGGAATTAATCTGGTTAATTTTCTGACATTTACCCTCTTAACCAAATGTAATTCCTCTGATATGTTACCTACATCTCATCTTTTGCTAACCAATCTAGAGGGGCCTCATCTATATCTAGGGGCATAATTTTCCTTATTCTGCTGATGGTGTAAAAGTCCTTCCAGGTAGTTCTCTTATTGATTATATGTCCAGATGAACTTAACGTTCACTTGGTTGATAATTTGACCACTTGCCAGTTTTCTAATAATGTAGACATCAGTGCCCATTTTTTTCTATTCATCTCTAAAAGTCCAATCTAGATGCTAGCTAGCTTTTCCACCACTAATTCTGTGCTAGTCATAGAACAAGACATGATCTCCTATCATGAGCTGCGGTAGTCTGCTTTTTCAGTATTGATAATAATTTTACTCCTTGATTTTCCTGGCTAAACTGGTTGTGTATACTTCAATTAGAAGTTTAATAGGAGTGGATATCAAAATTTATCAGATAGTGTTGGGGATCCTTTCCACTGGTATCTTCTATACAAGAGTAAAGTATTGAAGGCAGATCTGGGCGTCTACCATAGAGCAGCAGAAAAAGAACTCTTTCCTGCCATGTCTACATGATATAACTGAGAGGACAGGCTGTAAGGACAAGGCTGGGCATCAGGAGGCCAAAAAGGTCAATCTGCAAGGCCTCCCTGACTTGAAATATACCCTGGATCAACATTGGGTAAAGAAAAAGTATGCCCAGGTTGGTCCAGAGGATGTGCATGATTCTTGGACTAGTGTTACATCCCAGGCATTAAAATTCACCAGTTACATTCTCAACTTGGACAGTTCAGTATGGTTACTGGAGTAACAGGGTTCAAAACCCATTCCATTTATAAAATGGCTAAGTCATGATAAGTCAATATGCAATCTATAACTCAATTTCAGACAATTTTGAGTTGCAGGACCCTGAACAATGGTAGTATGCACCTATTGGTTTGCCTAGGTTCAGAACCACTTCCACCAATTGACAGCTCCCCCAGTGTTTAATTATGTTTATGCAAGGCCAACTTTCCTCATTGGTCATCTGGTTTATTAAATACCTGTTCATTTTGGTATTTTATGTGCATTTATTTAGTTTTGTTTGCCAACCTCCAAGAGGTCCCAATTGACCAAATGCATGCCGTCCTTGCTTAGCTACTCTGTGCACCATTCTTCTGGATGATGTTTTGTTTACCCTTTAATCAGAAAAGGTTTCCATAGCAGGGGGATGAGCCCTTGCCCCTCTCTGCTATTGGAACTGAAGCGTTACAAAAACGCTCCTCTTATTTCCCATCACTGAGTGTTAGCTAATGTTATATGCAAAAACTGCAGTGGAGAGAAGGGTGCTCTAGTCAGATGGTCAATCCCTCACAAGCTTTCTTAAATATCTACTAAAGTTCTATTGACCCATTTAATGGTACCATTATACTTTGGATGGTATGGAGTATTTAGAACTCCATGTATTGCCATCAATTCATTCAGCTTGGGAAGTGTCAAGATAATGATATGACTGGACAATAAGCTATATATTCCAGCAGATTGTAAATTAGAGTTGAGGCAAGCCTTAAGATTGAACAGAAGTTATATTGATGTGAATCAAATCAACCATAGTATAGATAGTTCAGAAAATCAAGGGAATTTCGCTGAAACCTCAATATAGACAAAACTCCTAAAATGGAATGAATAGAAGATTACTAAGCAGAAGGGTAGAATTAACCAAAAGTACTGAGATAAGAGTTGAGTGAAAGCATGAGAGGATTAGGTTTTTTGAGAAGTCCACAGAGAGGTTCTGCAATTTTATATTATAATAAAAAGTGTCAATTGGGGCATTTGCTCCATATATTATATAATGGGTTTTATTAAAGATTGGAAATCTGAATATAATTTGTTCCGTTGCTCAGTGGTAAATATCCTGTGCAACCAGCTCAGAAAATTTAATCCATATCACCAAAATGTTAACAGTGATGCTCAATAAAGGGGCCACTGGTCAATTGTAGCATAAATGGAATTAGGGCATCATGGCGAGACCTACCTCTTTACACCAGAATTTAATTGGATCTCATGACCGATATGCTGGGGAAGCAATGGAGGCATCCAACGAAGAACTGGAACTATTCACGGTGATGAAAGCAGGGGATGAAGCACAAGAATGGAATTACAATTGGATACTTGTCCCGTGTTGGAGTCAGATCAACAGGGCAGATCCACTATTGTGACCCCTCAGCAACTATGGGGTATTATGGAATGGCTTTTGTAGGGGCTACTGCCTCTATGAAGATGATGTGGTGGAACACGCGCTGAGTTAATTTATAACCAACAGGACCAAAAATCTCATTACACGTTGTATATATCTTACCTTGATGCCACCACCACGGGGCTGTCTCACTGGCTCAGCACACATAGAGCTGAGGAATACTTGGTTGCATACATTCAGCCTTTGATCCACCAGCTAGTGTATGTGTTGGACCGCCATAACATTGAGATTGGGGACATCATACAGTTTGTTCAAGCGCAGCAGAATGATACATGTCTTTTACTCAACCGCCTTGATCACTCTTTCTCAGAGGTTTAGGGGGCGCTTGTTCATGTGGACAACCATGTTGTAACATCCGCCTGTGCTTGGACGAATTGGTTCCACTTTTGAATCAGTAGTTACCCAGAGTGATAGGGGAACTAATAAATTGGCACAGCCTATTGATGGAATGGAACTGGGATATCACTACAATGGGTAGCAACACTGAGCAATTTATGATGGACCTGGAGGGATGGGCTAAGGGGATTAAGTAGCAGTGGCTTGGATTAGAGATGGGGTTAACCTGACAGAGCGGCAGATGATGGATCACGCTGACTCCGTGGCAGTCAAATTTTGTCAACTTTGTGCTGAGCGAAGTAACCAGCGGATGGCTAACCATATGACCAGTACTTTTTTGGCATCCTTGAAATACAGCCAGTTGCTGGGTCAAATTAATTAGGTTGGAAAGTGCCAGTCAGGCAGCTCAGTGCTGAGCCATTACCCTTCCATTCATTGAGACAGTGGCATATGCTGATATGCAAGTGTGCTTGGATACCCTTTGATGAGCCAATGAGGAGCTGGTGCAGGAACGAGCTGCTCTCATTAATCAAGTAGATGAAGAAAAATGATAAGCATTTGACACTGGATGGCAGAACTTGAGAATGAAGGATATATTGGAGGATGTCCTCTCACAGCTTCAGGTAATGGAGCTTAAACTGGACTCCAAGCAGGAATTCCGCTATCAATTGAAAAATAAGTTCAAAGTACTTAATCAGGGGTGCAAGATGGCTGTTGTAGGTGCTAATTGGTCAAAGATGAGCAAATAGTTGAGAAACAATTTTTCTGAACAGCCTGGTAAGGGGGGAAATTTTGCAGTCAGCGGCGAGTCTGGAGAAGAATGCTATGGATTGGCCAGTATATACCCCCAGGGGTCATGGCAGTTCCTCCCCACAATCCAACTTCTTCCCAGTCCATGTCAGAAGATTCACATCCATCTGCGTGACCCTATTCTAGTCCACAAGTGGATGTTCACCTTGGCTGTTATGAACCTATTCTGGCTGTTCCTCACGCTCAGAGCCTGGAGCAAGGTGATTTTGATTGGATCAAGAAGTTACCACCTTTCAGTCATGATGAGAACATGCACGGATATTTTAAATGGTTCAAAATTGCCTTGGAAGGGGAATCAGATTGGTGGAAAATGAAATTGTTGCTATCCGCTCTGGAAGTTGAGTGCACTGAATAGGTCACCTGTTACCTCCAAAATAGTTCTGTATCATATCAAGAGGTGAAGGAGACTGTGCTCCATCTGTTCAGGGGCACAGCAAAGATTGTGCAGCACAAGGCTGACTTTCTGACCATTCTGCTTCATAAGAACGAGTCCCTGGTGGAGTTTGAAGAGCAATTATTAATGAAGCTCATGTGTTAGTGGGAGCCAATATCTTAACCAACAAGGATGTAGGCATAGCCATGACGGCGGCAGTCAAACCATTTTGTGAACTGAATAATGCTATTACTCACATACTGAACAAAGATGCGGGGCTTTCTTAAAGCATTGACACTTTATGCCATCTCTCCACCACTTTCAGTGCTTTCAATGTGTAGTGGAAGGCCCCTGCTACCACCGCCGCATACTCATTGGGAAATGGACGGCAACGACCTAGTTATAATCCGTTGGGTAATATTTATCCACCTCATATGTCAGCGGACCCTTTCCGCACTCCTTATGCTCAGCTGCTCTGTCCCTGGCCTAACTTCAATGCTTTGGTTAACTTTTGACCTGGCCCTTCTGGAGGCAAACTATAGATGGGAGCCATTTATGAATGCTTGTTTATTGTGAAGACAAAAAGGCCATTATGCAGCTAACTGCCCAGGTAACCATCACGTTCATGCAGTGCCATCTGTTTTAATTGAGCAGGGAAAAGCTCAATCAGAGTAGGGATGGGACGCTCTACCTCAACTAATTTGAATTTAATTTGTCCCTAATGATTCCCATGAGTCTCTTTGCGTTGGCCCCAGTACCTAACCCAACAACTTATTATACCAACAACTTCTGCTTGATACCTTAGCCTCCATTTGAGAGAGCAACTATCACCCTTCAGGATTCAAGATATGCCGCAATGTAAAAAAGCTGTATGTATGGCAAATCCTTGAACAAAGTGGCATGAGTGATGTTGGACCCTCAACGGACGTCGCTTCCCCTAGTGGGGGTCAATGTAGCCATTCCAGTAGAAAAGATCACCCAGAAGTATCCTCATGTCAGTATGGGTATAACTACTTTTATTGGTAACAAAAAGCCCTTGGACGTTCACATAATAAACACCAATAATTCTTCTTATTCGGAGTGTACCTACTGTTATATTTTTTGTTCAGAACACAAAAATCCGAGCTACTATTATTATTGGTGTCCCAGTTAATATAATCTCCACCAAGCTCATGGCTAAGCTTCCGCTGAAGCCTGATGTATAACATAGTAGTGTATGGTACCATGGGGCACAGAGCACTGTGTCCAAAGGAGCTTACAGCGCATTGCCTTTTATGTTTGGGTTTGTTGGGGCTTCTGCTCCAGCGGTGGTTCTACCCAATATAACTATGACATGCTGATTGGTGCTGCGCTCATGTGGCGATTTGGGGCTGTGGTCAATATGGCGGAATAAGCCATTGGTATCTTGGGACAACAGATCCCCATTTACTTTACCTATAGTGGAGTCCTGAAGGACCCAATCCACTCCAGCCAGATCAACTTGGCGTATAGTGATGGGAGATCCTGTCTGATATCAGTGGATGAAGCGGAGGACCAGAGCCCTCCCCAACCATATCTATGAGTAAAAAGGTATTCCGCTACAAGATGCGAGCACTGCAAGCATACCATCTGAGCATCAGGTCATATTAGGGACAGAGCTTGAAGTTGACATCCCAGAAGGTTTATATGGGAAGATTATGGGGCCCTACCAGCAATACCGGCTCAAACCTCATGTGGTCCTGTTTTATTGTTACCAGGGCAGGGGGAAGTGAAGGTGCTGATAACAAACCTGCAGAAGGAGGCTATGACGGTCCAAAGGCACCAAATGGTGGCTTATTTACACTTGGACCCTATTGATGAGGTTCACTGTATTCATGACTTTAGATTGTTGGAGGACCTCATCCTACCATTAAAATCACCATTTGGTGTAATGGCAGTGGTTCTGCGGGAAGCTATAACCAGATTGTCAGAGGAACAGAAAGATAGGGTTATGTCCCTATTTGATAAATATTGAGATATTTTTTCTTCTGATGACCACGATTTGGGGTGTGCACGAGGGGTGGTGCATTGGGTAGACATGGGAGATCACCCTCCCATTTGTTCATGGCCTATTTGGTGCTCAAAAGTGGAAGAATAGGTTGTCTCCGATGAGGTAGAAAAATTGATTGAACAAGGGATGTTAGAGCCATCTAAGAGCTTCTGGGTATCGCCAGTGCTCATTGTTAAGAAAAAAGATGGCATCAACTGGGTGATCATTGACTATTGAAAGCTCGTTAGTGTTACTAAGAAATATTTCAACCCCTTCCACGGATTTGTGACACAAGAGATTGACTTGGAAGGGCTAATTATTTTCTGCCATGGATTTGATATTGGGGTATTGGCAGAACGAATTCTCAGCAGTGGGACGTGAGAAATGTTCTATAATCACCTTGAAGGGGTTGTTACAACCTACATGTATGCCACAGGGTTTGTGCAACGCCCCAGCTATGTTCCAGCTTACTATGGATATGATCTTTGGTGATTTGAAGCTGTCCTGCGTTTTAGTTTACCTTGATGATATCAATGTGTTCTTGCAAATAATCACAGATCATCTTGACCACTTGGAACAAGTGTTCCGCTGGCTTGTCAATGCCAATATCAAGATCAAGCCTAAGAAGTGTCATTTTTATCAAAGAGCAATTGTAATACCTTGGGTTTGTGGTGGACTCAAAAGGGCTTAAACTGCAGCCAGCAAAGGTTGAAGCTATCAGTAAGATGACCCAGCCAGGTAATAAACGAGATATCCAAGTTTTTTAGGGGATGGTCAGTTACTACCAATGATTCATTCATAACTTCAGTTGTATTGGGGCACCGTTCTTTGAGTTATTGAAGAAAAATGCCACCTTTGAATGTACAGAACGATGACTAAACGCTTTTGATATCTTAAAAACTGAGTTGGCAAGCGAGCCCATTTTGCAATATTCCAACTTTAAAAACAATTCATAGTGCAAACAGATGCATCACTTTATGCCATAGGGCAGTAGTATCTCAGAAGGATGATGACGGCGTAAAGCACCCTGCTGTGTTTTGTATCTGAAGCTTAAACTGTCATGAATGGGATTTACACCATGACTGAGTGGGAGTGCTTAGTGGTGATATATGCATATAAACAGTTTTTGGGTATACCTCCATGGGTTGAAATTCCAAGTGGTAACGGATCATGCATCTTTGCGTTGGCTGAAAAATCTCTGGAACCTGAAGGATGGCTTGCGCGATGGGCATTGAAGCTCCAAGCATATGATTTCAAGTTTGTACACTGGCTGGAAGCAAAACATTAATATGCAGACTGTCTTTCACGGCTACCAATGGTCACCATTATGGCAGATTTGGCTGATATTATGTATGAGAAGATGGTGGTGTGCAAATACCACGATGAGCTGCCACAAATGATCAAAGTGCTAAATGGGCTTAATCAGGATACCTTCTTATGCAATGGGGAACTATATAAGAGGATTGGGGAATTGATGCTGAGTTTCTCTAAACTCTCTGCTAGGACAGCAATTATCTTAGATACACATTGGGCGGTAGGACCTGGTGGGTTGTGGAAAACGTTAGAGTTCTTGTGACCCTGCTACTATTGGGAGAGCATGCATTATGACGTGCTGGAGATGGTTAGCTGTTGCCATCAGTGCCAAGTGGAGAAACCTTTCCACAAGAAGACCACATACCAGCTGGTAAGCCCCAGTTCGCATGGCATACCTTTTCTCTTATGTGGTAGGGCCTGTGCCAACTGGCGCGAACCAATCTAAATACATAAACATAGCAATTGATAAGTTAACGAGATGGGTGGAAGCCAGGGCGATTAATGAATTGAGGGCGGTCACCACCGTCAACTTTATCATGGAGTGTGTCATACAGTGACATGGCTGTCCGCAGTTTATCTTCACAGACAACGGAACCAATTTCATGTCACATATCCTGCTCAAGTTGAACAAACTGATGGCAATCCCTGGAGTTGTGACTAAACCCTACCATCTGGAATCCAATGGAATTGTGGAACGGGTCAATGGAACATTGGTAAACATACTCCATAATCTTGTGAAAGATTGACCCTCTGAATGGAGTACCCTCCTACCCACAGCTGTCTTTGAGTATAATATTAGCTACAAATTTGTCCACTAGCAAGTTTCCTTTCCAACTTCTCTATGGTAGACATCCGTCTTTACCTGCCCTGATTTGCTCCTGTATGGAGGATACTGGAGGCATGGAACTGCAGCGTTATTTGACCAATCTAATGAAGACACTGACAAACTACAAAAGGAAGCATATTCAACCAGCTTGGCAAAGAAGATTCATGATCAGGAGGCTGAGCAGAGTAGATGTAGTGGACTCCCGCAGTTTGCTGTAGGAGATTCTGTCTTGTTCCACGACCAACATGGATTTGGATAGAACAAGTTCACTAACATTTGGACTGGGACGTTTGAAGTAGTCAAGAAAACTGGTATTGATTCCTACACCATTAAGGATTCAGCGGGTGGTTAATTATAGAATAAGTTTTTGAAAAGTTCCTCTGAGCATATAAGCAAAAGGAGCTTATCATCCAGTCAAAGGGGGTAATGTCAAGGAATTGATATGACTGGACGATAAGATATATATTCTGGCAGATCATAAATTAGAGTTGAGGCAAGCCTTAAGATTGAGCAGAAATTATATTGATGTGAATCAAATCAATCATAGTATAGATAGTTTGGTGATTTGATGGAATTCCACCAAAACCTTGAGATAGATGAAAACTGCTTAAAAGGAACAAATTGGAAATTACTAAGCAGAAGGCTGGAATCAGCCAAGAATACCAAGATAAGAATTGAGTGGAAGAATTAGAGGAGGAGGTTTTTGAGTAGTCTGCAGATATGTTCTTCATCTTTCAGTTATAATAAAAAGTGTTGAATATGGTGATTGTTCCATATATTATATATATTGGTTTTTATTAGGGATCAGCAATATGCATATCATCCGTTCCATTTCTCAGTGGTAAATAATCTGTGCAAACAGCTCATAAGATTTAACCCATATAGCCGAAAAGTTAACAGGAAGGACATGCAAGGTGAAGTTAGTTCTGTTGTCTGTGAGTATGAACCTCAGACAGCCATGCCATTGAATGACACAATCCACTATGAACTTGGAAGCAGTTATGGCCCCTAAATCACTGATGGCTTCTATTTCTATTCCACCTTTTCAGGTGATCTATTACTCAAAGATATACTTAGAGTGATTCATGCCCATTAGAAAGGGCACCAAAACTTCAATGGATACTATATGCCAAGCAAAACAGGGTTTAACCAGACATTGAGTGGTTTTATTGTGAAAGGGCTTCTCAACTTGGCATTAATGACAACAAATGAGTATTTCAAGCACATCAAAATGAATACTTTCTCAGTAATATCATGTCCTCAGGAATTCCAACATTTTTTTAGTCCTTCATGACCTACTGCATTGTGTGCATCCAAGATATTACCTGGTCAGGAAGAGGGCTTCAGAAAGCTCACTGTGACCCCATTAACCTTCTTTTATAGCTCACCGTCCTTCAAGAAGGTATCTGTCATCATCTCATCCAAAGCCCCAAATGATTTTAGGTAACTCATTGGCATATTTGCCGCTGACAATTTTCTTGTACATTATATCAACAAGATCCGCCATGATAGCAATGGTTGGTAAGCTTGATAGACAGTCAGAGTTCTAGTGCTTTGCTTCCAGCCACTGTATTAAATCAAAATCATATGCTTGAAGCTTGAGTGCCCACCATGTGTGGCGCCCATCTGACATTAAAGAGTTTGTAACCAGTGTAATGAAGCGTGTGGTCACAACTCTAAAATTTACTCTATGGAGATGTGCCCAAAACTAATTGTATGCTTAAATTAAAGTTAGGCAATCCCATTCATCCACGGTATAATTACGCTCATGGCAGTTTAGACTCCTGATTCAATAAGCAACAAGATGCTCTACCCTATTTGAGGTCCTTCTGCAACAAGACCGCCCCTACAGAAGAAAAGGAAGCGTCAGTCTAAATGATAAACTCTTTCTTAAAGTTTAGATACTGAAGCACTGAAGTGATGATAAGCGCCATTTTAAGAGCGTCAAGATTATTCTGACATTATTCCGTCCACTTGAAAGTAGCATCCTTCTTCAGAAACCCAAAGAATGTGGCCCAGTTACAGCTGAAATCTGGGAATAAAATGGCGGTAGTACCCACCCATCTCAAAAAGACTTGGATATCCTGTTTGATATGGGGTCATGCCATCTTACTTATGGCTTTTTATCTTAGCTGATTGCAGTTGAAGACCTCTGGCGTCTACAATGAACCTGAGATATTCCAGTTGATCTTTGAAAAAATGCCATTTGCGAGGCTTAATTTTAGTGTTAGACTCTGCAAGCTGGAGGAATACTTCTTCTAGGTGATATAGATGCTCTGAAAACTTCTATAAAAAGACGTTAATGTCGTCAAGGTAGACAAGGATTCAAAACAGCTTGTGATCACCCAGGATAGTGTCCATGGTCCTTTAGAATCTAGCTGGGGTGCTACAAAGGCCTTGCGGCATACAAGTGGGCTGTAATGACCCTTTGGAGGTGATCATAGCAACCTTTTCATGTTCAGCAGAGGGCAACTTGATCTGCCAGTACCCTGAGATCAGGTACATAGAAGAACAACAGTGAGCACTGCCCAGACAAAATAAGGCATCATCAATTCTGGGTAGCGGATAAAAATCTTGTTTAGTGATGCTGTTAAGTTTCCAATAGTTGATCACTACCCAGTTAGTGCCATCCATCTTTTTTACAATTAATACAGGTAAATCCCAAGATTTTTTTGATGGCTTGAGCATGCCTTGCTCCAACAGCTTCTCTATTTTTTTAGAAACTACCTCTTCCACAGCCCTCAAGCGGCATAATGGCCAAGACTAATAGAAGGGTGGTCCCCTATGTCCACCCAATGTACAACGTCATGAGTGCACCACAAGCCTTGGTCGTGGACGTGAAAAATCTCTCAATAGTCCTAGAATAACGCCACTGCCTGATCTTGTTGCTCCTCCAATAGCCCCATCAAAGCTTCACACGGAACCACTGCCATTATGCCAGCCAAATTTCAGTTGGGGAGGCCAAGTTCTTCTAATGTGCCAAATTCGTGAAGCTGAAGGCCTCATCAACAGGGGTCAGTTGTAGATAAGTCACCACCTGATTCTTATGAACCATATGAGGCTCCTTCTGCAGGTTGGCCAGAAGCGCTAGATTTCCTAAGGTCCAGATACTAATAATATGGAGCCACATTGTCGCAAATTATGAAATCCGCTATATCAGGGTTATGCCAGTGTTCCAGGCCACAGATTATTAAGACTGCTGGCCCTTGCTGTCTCGCCTTTATAGGTGTACCAACCCCCTACAAGTCCACGTCCAACCCACCAACTCAGCAGACTAAAAACTTCGCCTTAGCGCCATTGGCCACATTTGGGTGTGCACCAGTGGTCCTCAGTCCCCTTCTTGTGCGTCCTTACCCCTTGCTCCTTCTCAATAATGATCAATTGCCAGCCCCTCTTGGGTATCCACTAGCTAGTCCATCCCCCTTCTGGGGCCATGGCTCCCAAGCTACACCACCCTCATGGCTGACGGCCATCACCCCATCATTGTTGGTGGCCGGTTGGCCAGTTTCCATTGGGGGTTCTTGTAGGGCTGAGGCATGAGAGGTGGCAGCGTCAGCCACTCCAGGCGCATCACCCCACATCTGCCTTGGGATCTCCTGTCCCATCTTCTTTCACCAATCTGCTTTCACTAATTCACTAATAAAAAGATGGGCGAAAGAGAGATCAGTATTATGAAGAAATTACAACTATTTGGACTAGGCTACTTCACCTATTCAAAACCTACTGGCATCCATTTCCAGAACCTCAACCAATAGTCTTTTTTTTAGTACTAGATGGTCCCCTCAACCAATAGTCTTAATTATACTAAGTCTCGTTCCCTTATAATCTGTCCTTTCCAAAATCAGAATGAAAAATTTAACTCATTCTTGGCATCAGTCACTGACAGTCTATATAAAATAGTATATTATAAAACATTATTAAATATCCTTGGCATCAGTTACTAATATAGAATTGCAAACAAAAAAATCAGCATCTCTGTTCTCATTATGTAAACCTCAGCATTCTTCCAGCAATATGATTATCCTTGGCATAAGATGCCAGTCCATCCCTAAATAAACATCTGATTGGATCATCCTTGGCATTAGTTGCCAGTGATCCCAATAACATATCAATGAATTGGCATTTCACCAATGAACCTTCATCAATTAAACTATCCTTTTATACTTAGAGTAAGTTTCCAGTAAATCCTCCTAATTTAATAATAATTAATATATCATCCTTGGTCTTAGTTGGCATTTATTGAGATAACATTAATTGCTGTCAGGGATTGACCCTGACAAATACAGCTTCAGTGGAACCATTAAAATAGCTCAACCCAACTAAATGGGGGCACAAATTGGCACACATATCATTAATATCATCAAAACTAGGTAACTGATAATTATATTGGGACTGACTAATTTTGACCCTAATTTTGGAAACTAGGGAAGGAATCCATCTAGTTAATTTTCCTACAAACATGAGGTTCAAAGCGTGATTGTTTCTAAGGGCCAAGGGCCTCCCTGAACAACCCTTCTGGTATCTCCACTTCAAGCTTTATTCCACTGATAGCTTGGTGTCCAGATGGTATCATCAAAGCACTCACTGGTTGTAACGGTATCCCTTGGTACTTATATATTTTAATAGAAAGAACTTTAGTCTGTCACTTTAACTGTCAGTAGAAGATGGCAACTATGCTGTCACAGTATGAAATGTTAATTTTACCATCTTGGGTGGATTCTTATGGTGCCCCCTTAGACGTAAAGTGGACAGGGATTTGATAACCCAGGACCTCAAAGGCTCTTCCACCATGTCAACCGTGGCACAAAATCGCATGAAAGCAGCGCCAATTAACATTTAATACTTGTAGTTCAGCAATACAATTGATGGTATGGGACAGCTATTGACCCAAATCAAAGAGTCTGTACACTGTACGCTCCCTCCAATATGGCACTTTCCGCCCCCAAAGTCCCATATACCTCCCAGTGCTCCACGTCAGGTATCAATGGAAGCTTAGCTACCAGCTTTGTCAACACTATATTGACCAGGGTGCCAGTGTCAATGATCACACATTTCTTCCACAAAAATGTCACAATAAGTACACTTAAAATAAGAAGAACCATGGCTGCTTAATACATGAACATCGAAGGAATTCTTATCAATAAAACCATAATAGTGGACCCTACCTGGTCGTACTCCTTCATAATCTTCTCTAAAGGGATGGCAATGTTCACGCCCTTCAATGAGGCCACATCTTAGGAGGTTGGGGTTCATCTGCCAAGTTACGCTTCAGAATTTGACAGGCGTAAAATTTTTTAATCTCTTGACAGGTCTCTCCATGACGCCCTCTTTACCTTGGGAGCGCGCTAACTCGTTTATATTATCTATGTTTTTCTGGTAGAGGATATGTCATTGGGGTTGTGAAAACCAACATAGAGCAGCTCATTATGATCAGGAAGGACATTAAAGTTCGGTGAAGTGGAAGTAGAGGGCCCCATCTCTACTTTTCTTGTTCTCTTCCCTGCTCTTCCAAATTTGGCAGAACTGCATGGATGTTCCACTTTGCAGGGAAGCTCGCCACACATAATGCCCTTGATGACCGCATTCAAAGAAAGTTATTCCAAAAAGTTCCCATTTCCATACATCGTTAAACTTGACCTAAGGTTATAAGCTAAATGGGGGTGAAGCGGAGCATCAAAGAGTGGCCATGGATGGGGCAAATGATCATAGGTCGGTCACAGGTGGTTGGCAGACTATAGTTTCTTTAGGGATTATCCACCAGATATTACAAGTCAGTCGCTGCTGGTCACCCGCTGTTGAAGCTCCAGAAACAATCACTGATGGTTTCTGGTCCACACTGGGCATGCTAAACAACTTGGCCAATTTCTACAGGTAGTTGACAATCTGAAGTAAGGGGATATCCCCTTGTAAAACTGGAGCCATTGAGTTGTAGAGCTCCCAGTGTGGTTTCACAGCAGCAGCCATAGCAATACTGACATCTGATTATGACAGTTTTCCTACCCCTACCTGCACATGTGCTTCCAAGGTAAGCAGTCAGTGAATGCCAAAAAAATTTCATTCCATTGAACCACAATAGGTAAGAAGCCTGCTTTTTGTTGCGCCAATTTTTCTACCCTGCCAAACAAGCATAGCACCATGTCTTTGACCTCTTTGTAAGTCACTGGGATATACTCCAGATAACATGTGACATGGTTGGAGCTCTCAACATCTAAGATGGAGATTAGCAGCTTTGACTTATGACGATCTAAAACCCCTTTAATGGCAATTCAGACTGCTAGAAGAGCCTGTGCATATTGCCTCCCCAATTAAACGAGGCAACTTTTTGATATGCACACTCTCTTCTAATTCTGGGCTGCAGTTTCTGGGAGCAAATTGAGTGGTCTCCAGCCTGGTGAATGTACCCCCACCTGGGGAGTATAGGTAGGTCGTGGGACAAAATTTGTTTCCACCATGGTAATATAAGAAGTGGTGGCCTCTTCATCTGGGATTACAGCAACAACTGGGTGTAGCTCACTAGTGGACCCATAATATTTGTCCCCAGAGTCGAGACTATCTGCAATCCAACTCCCTTCACCCCCTGAGCAGTGAACAGTTCCTCCATGATTTATTCTACTTTAACTGAACCGCACTGACAGCGCCCTTCCTTGGCGTCCTGTTTAAGTTCATCAACCTCTTACTGTAAATACTGGTGTAATTCTTTTTAGCGGTCAGTTTCTGCTCAAGATTTTGAAGATACTCAACCACATCGTCAAAAGTTCTTTGCAACCTGGAACTCTTATGTCTGTTGTCATGCGCTTGATAGGAGGTATCATAAAGTTAACTTACTAAGGCAGCTCATTCCCAAAGTAGTTCCTCATTTGACTGTTAGAGAATTTTTTAACTAACTGTCAGAAATTCAGATGACTGCATAATCCAACCCTTTGACTGAATATAAGATTTGATTAAGTAATAATCGTATAAGGTCAGCAATAGTGGCTGATTGATGAGAATATTATTGAGCATCATCCATAATGATATTAGAGGTTGCTAACTAATGAATTATTGTCGGGCATCATCCCCAATGATATTTGAGGCCACCAACAGATAATTTAGTTGGGCACCATCCCCAATGAAATTAAGCAATAATTCAATATTAGAATAATACTAATAGTCAAATTATAGGGAATTGTTCAAAGTGGAACGGATTGGAGTCATTGGAAAATACCAAAACGTTTGAATGCTGGAGGAAGAGAAGAGTCGTCATCAGCCAAAACAATTGGTTTCAAGTACCTAATACCAATTGTTTGGTCCACCGAACACCCAAGGATTACACTGCCTAAAAACCCAAGGCAACTGTATTTTATTTAACCGAAAAAGCCAACCAGGGGACAGACATTACCGAATATATGTGAAACTAAGAGAATAACTAACAAATATAAAAATTGGGCACCCCAGGGTACTCAGGTTACCCCTGTTGCCAGCGGGACTGCCAGGTATGGGGGGTTGGTGCACTAGTCCAAGAGGGTTTCCCCTGCTATAGAGAAGGTGTGAAGGAAAGGGTCTGTGTGGAGGAACCAGAGTGGGAACCATGATTCTATGAGCGCTTTTTGTCTTGGTCTCATATATCCATAGAGCCAGGCTTGGAAGTGCTCCAGTAAGTGGACATGGAATCTGTTAATAATCCCATGAATGGTTGGGACCGTGCCCTTGAACGCATCTAATGCAATTGTGTGTATTGTCCACATTGCAATGGGTATTATTAGGGAGCGGAGGGTAGATGGGATTGGTGACTCAATCTGGAGTGCAAAGATAGTTTTTGATATCGAAAATCCTGTTCGTTTTGAATCTTGAGCAGGCGTGCGACTTCCTGCCATAAAGCTTTGGTTGAGGGGCATGTTTTTAGGCGGTGATGTAGGGATCCCTCCCCTCCACATACTGCACATGTTTTGTGGAGGGAGTTGGAGCGGTCCGCCGTCCTATAGGTCCTTCTCAGACAGCGCCAGGCGTTTGCTCTTATCCTTGGCTGTAGGAGTGGGTGGTGAGTCATTTTCCACACTGCCTTCTATGTGGTTAAATCATAGGAATGTCCAACATATCTAGGTATTCTATCCTAGCTATGTTTGGGGTTGTTGCGAGTATATCTCTCTGGGGGCGGTTTTCTGGGTTTCTTAATTTAAATCAGGGACTGGGTCGTCCCCTTCCCTGTATAGTACCCATGTTCTCTATGGTTCATCCCAAATGGCGGATAGTTCGGAGGATATGTTTGAAATGAGGGGAGGTTCCATGCGGACCTGTTGCAGTAGGGTGCTTGGCATAGTATGAAAGTAGTCTGGGTGGACTATGTGGGTTAGTTAATTTGAGCGTCTGTGCAAAGTTAGTCCTTGCTGCTCTGGACCAATGTTGTTGCGGGAGGTCTGGAGCAAGGATTTCCTTTATCCAGGTACCTAGGATGTAATTGGCATGGCTCTCAAAATCTATTAGTCCCATGCCTTCGCTTGAGCGTGGGCCAAATAGTGTTTCTATCCGTATAGGAGGGTGAGAGCCAGGCCACAGCAAGCCCTGGATAAGCGCGCGAATTGAGGTTATAAAGGTAGGTGAGAAGGCTATCGCATGGGCCTGGTACCACAGTATTGGGAGGATGAGCGAGTTAGCAACTGTAACTCGTCCTGTTAGTCCTGGGGTTCTCCCTTTGAGGGAGGCTACGCGTTTGGATACCCGTTGTAACAGGTTACTTTCCATTGTCTCATTAGCATATCCCCCTGATTCTAGCCAGATTCCAAGGTGTCAGACAGGAGTGGTGGTGGGAGGTGTTGCAAAGGGTAAAATAACTGGGTTTTTTCTTCGTGTGTTGGTATGAGGTTCTGATGTTGTGGCCCAGTTGTTTGTGTATTTGCCTAAGATGATGATTTCTGTCTTTCTTTTGTTAAGTGATGCATTGCTCACCTTGGTGTATCCCTCTAGAGTGCATTCCAGCTGTCAGGCATCTTCATTGTTTGCTATACCTGCTACGCAGTCATCTGCAAAGGCCAATATCTTGACTGTTGGTTGTCCTTGTGCGGTTATCCCCATGAGACGTGAGTCAGTTACTCGGAGGAGTGGGTCAAAGCTGATATTGTATAGCAGTGGGCTGAGGGGATCCCCTTGTTCGAGCCCTCTGTGTGGTTTGATATTGTTTTTTAGGAATCCAGGGCCGCATACAGCCATGGTTGCAGATTCTGTTAGGAGCATCGCCCATTTTATGAGTCTTGGTGGGAGTTTGAAGGCATGTAGACATTCTTTTAGGTATGGCGCAATACGGTCATACGCCTTTTCCTGATCCAAGAAGACCAGGGCACCAGTTGCTTTGAATGGGAAAATGTTTGCAACAGGGTGGATGTTGTTCCAAATTGAACGCCCTGGTATTAACCCAAACTGGTTGGGTGATAGGACGTCAGATGCAATTGCGCCTAATCTAGCTGCTAGAATTTTTGTTAGAATTTTTGTGTCAGTGTTGGAGAATGCAATTGGGCACCAGTTGGCTAAGTCCAACTTGTCACCCTTTTTTACAAGGTTATAACGTAGGATTCATGGCCTCCTGGTAATAGGCGTGTTTCCAACAAACTCTGGTTTATTAATGCTAATAGGAGGGGGCGATTTGTTGAAAATATTTTTTGTAAAATTCGTAGGGTATCCCATCAGGCCCTGGGCATTTCCTACGTGGTGCACCACAAATTGTTTCCCAAAGCTCCTCCCGTGTAATAAGGGATAGTATATTGTAATTTGGCGGTGTACTTTGTATCTTGGCAGTTTGAATAAATTCTTTAATTTTTTGTGGATCTGTTGGTATATCGCGATATAATTCAGTGTAACAGCGGTGTACTTCCGCCTTGACCTCCTCAGGGTCAGTTGCCACAGTGCCGTTGGTCTTGCGGACCTGTGTGCACATGGGCTGGTTTCCGCAGGAGTGGAATTGGTGGAAAAAGTATGTCAAACAGGTTTTGACTTCCTTTATGAACTTACCTTTGTTCAATACTTTGATTCTGTGTTGGTGTTTGAAGATGAGATTGTTAAGTCAGGATGAAATTTCTGCCCATTTGCATTCCCAATTAGGGCTATAGCCAGATCTTGGAGTATTTATTTCCAGGTGGTCTAGTTCTGCCAAGGTACGCTTGATTGTGGCTGTGCCTGCGGTGTACTTGCGTGATGCAATATGTTGGGTTTTGTTGATTAAATTATTTTTGAAATTTTCCCATGTTCTGATGGGATCCGAAGTGAATGGGGCTGTGAATTCTGGGTTTGTAGCCTTGTTTTCAACCCAGTCAGATATCTTGATCAATTTTATATTTTCCAAGTGAAGCTTTCTCCAAGGCGACACCTGTGTGTGGGATTGGGTTGGCGCTAACTGCACCGTAACTAATTGGTGATCAGAAAAATTGATCCTTTTTGTTGTAAATTTGGAGATTCTTGAGTGGTTAGATTGTGGGATGAGGATGTGGTCAATATAACTCATCGATATGAGTAGTCCCTCACATATATTGAGTCTTGTCACGTGGGGAAGGATTGGTGAATTGGGGGGAAGAGCATCCTGTAAGCCAAGAGATGTCTTCATTGTGCGATATTCAATGTGTCCAGGTGGGTATCCCCTGGGATTAGGCCATTGATCTGTATTGGGGTTATCCCAGCAGTTGAAATCGCCTAACATGATGATATCTGGTGGGAGGGTGAGAGTAGAAATTTTTTCAAATTTTTTTTTCTCTCAGTTGCAGTGAATGGTGCGTAGATACATGCTAACGAAATTATTTCATCTTGGCATGTGATTGTTGCTAACAGGACTCAACCGTGCAAGTGTGATAATGAATTTGTAATTTTAATTTTTTGTTTTTTTGGACTATCACCCCACAGTGAGGCGTCCATACTGATTGTGATGGTGTGATCCTGGTTGACCAGGATCCTTCTTCCCCTTGTAGACAGTGGGTTTCTTGGATGGCTAAGATGTCTACAAGAGGTTTTCACAGGAATTCCAGCTTTTTGGCTTGGGATGTATGAGACCTGGCTCCCATGATGTTTAGCATCCCTATTGACACTGAGGTGCCCACGGCGCCTCAGGAGCAGTTGGGAGGACCCTCTGGTCCTATCCCACCGCGGCTCATTTTGGCCATGCTCCACATCTGTACTCCAACTCTTTCACTGCCATTGTTGGTTCCCTTGATCTGACCCAATGATTTAAGGGAATTGCAGTTTTTTGCATTTGCGTCAACTTTTCCTGCACAGGTCTCATGTTGATTTGATGCGGGTTATTGATTGGATTTTATATTTTTGAGGTTCAACTTTATTGCATTGTGCACCGCATTTTCACCAAAATTGCGGATGCATTCTTCCTCAGTATGTGCATGACTGATGACGCTTTGTGGCTCAGTCTGGTTACTGTGAAAATTTTCAACCTGGGCATATTGTTCTGATTGGTTGGTTTGGTGAATATCCAAAATATCCTCCTGAATTTGTCCGTGGTTAATGGCGGATTCCGCGTGTGCCACCACTTCAGCCGCTGCTTGCTTGCGGGCTTTTTGTGCTGCTTTATGCTGTTTACTTGTAACTGGGTCCACGATGGAGTATAGTCCATTTTCACCCCAGCGGAATGGGTGGTGGCCATCAGTCATTTTGGCGAAGTTTTCATTATCTTCATCCATAGCTTCATCACAATAATCATTTTCCATTAAGCCCTCTTTTATAGGGCATGCATGTTCCTTGTGGCCCAGTGAGCCACAGTGGTTGCAAATGGGTGGTGCGCGTTCCAGTGTAACTCAGAATGCAGCCAACTGGCCCCCATCTGAGAAGTGAAATTGTGCTGCGCAGGGAATTCTGGATAAATCCTCTTCCACTTCTGAGAAGGGGTTGATTACAGCGATAGCTTTGCCCATGCACAAGTTGGGCATTAAGCAAAATCGCTGTAATTTGAGTTGCTGAATTTCTCCGTAGGCCACAAGGCCTTTGTGGAGCTCCTCCTCGATTACCTTACAAGGAAGGTTGGTGGGGAGTGAGTCAAAGGAGATGAACAAAGTTTTCGCTTTGTTCCATCTGGCGCGCGGTGCGCACATTTTTTTGCCCTCAGGGAGGGCAATTTCCACGCAGATTTTTGCTGCAACATTGGCTTCATTGGCTGTTTTGAAACCAATATCGATCCAGCCATGGCCCATGTTGTTGGTGGCTACGTACACCGCGTGAGGGAAAAGTGAGGGATGTGCCTCACATGTTTTCTCCCACAGGGTCGGTGACTCATCCCCAAGGAAGAGTCTGATACCGTGTTCCACCTTTGACAAAGGTTGGTTGAATTTTTTGCACATGTATTGCGCGTGCTTTACAGTAAATACCATAAACTCAGACGGTGTCTGAGTTTGTGATTTTTTTACAGCTTGGGTTCCTCCCCTCCAGGGCGTTTCTTGCCCTTAGTTGCACCATTAAGCGCACTGCTTGATGCGACGCTCGCCCATGTTGTATTATTTTTGTCATTAAAGTCGCCCATCTTTCCTGTGTGTGATTATCCAAATTTGCTGTTCAAATTGAATCGTAGTAACTAAAGTGATTGTTATGAGAAAGAAAAGCTTGCCCTCAAGGCAACTGTACCCAACGAGATTTGGTGCCTAACACTGAGAGTCAAATCAGTATAGGAGCACAAATATTCTCATCAGACAACTGAAAAGTTGTGCGCCAATTCTAACTATAAAAACCCCAAATTTTGTCCTAAAAAAAGCAGACTAAAAATTTGATACTAACTTAGTTGTTTAAACATTGGTTGTTTTAACATTACTCTTAAGAGAAGAGTGCAAGGATTAGATATCCTTAGATTGTTACTATCAAGTCTCCACTTGGCTCTGCGTGAAGAGAATAGGGAAATTGTTTCCTACCAGTATCAAAATATCTTCAAGAGGAAGAAGCAACTGTCTAGCGTTGGACAATACTCTCAACGTGGCTTTTGGGGATTTAACTCTAATAATAGTCTTAATTTTATTATTGCCCCAGTTACTCAATTTCATTCAAATAATCAACGCAAGGATCCACGAATCTGTTCAGTTAAAATCCATTGCTATAAGCGAGCCATCAAAGCCCAAGATTTTAACATTGGTGCTCACTACAGGGGGTAGTTGAGTTGTCAAAAGCCAATTTAAAATAACGATGTCTTATAAGGAAGAGCTTCAGAAGCTCTGGGCGGAACCACAGGCCATCAATGAAAATGTGCTCAGATCAGCATCTCAAGCCAATGTTAGTACATTAGAAGAGCATATGATCAAGGCGGAGGAGACGCTTGAACAATTGGGAATAGTTAATAATGACCTGTGCGGAAAAGTTGCCTCTTTGAAGCAGAAAGAGGGTGAACTCATCAAAAAAATTTTTTCATAAAACCAAATGGGAAGCGGATTGAGAACGCATCTAATGGTTTCATGAGGAGATGGCAAAAATGACCAAGCATATAGAGAAGTTGGAGAAGCACCAATTTGATTGCAAACAATTCGAGGTGAATGATGCTGAAGCAAAGGCATGTGAAACGCCAAGAAATAAGACCTCTCTGCCCCAAAACATGTCAAATCATTCGCTGGTGTGTCAGAAATGACTCCTGAATTCAATCCTATGGCTTCTCAAGTAGCTGGTTCAGATCTTCTATTAGCTGAGCAACTGAGGAATTTTGAAATATGCCAAAATTGCACACCTTTCATTGGGATAACGCCCTGGCATTTTTCCGCTTATTTAAGATGACCATGTTTGGCTATGCGGACCAACAAAAAGCAGTGACCGTAATGAACTGCCTTAGCACAGACTGCCAAAATCTGGTGCTTCCTCACCTTAATGGGGACAATTGGTCATACACGGAAGCCAAAGCCACCATTATGTTGGAGTTCAGAAGCCCTACTCAGATGGCAAATTGTAAACAAGAGTTCATGGGTATCCAATTCCTCAAAGGTGAGACTCTGGCTAGTTTTGGCAACCTTTTTTACAAGAATCTCAGATCTTGGCAGGAGCAAATGTGTTAAGTGACTTTGATGCATGCATAGCCATGCAGTTGGCACTTCAGCCCTACCAAGACTTGCATTGGATTATGGTGGCAGCCCTAGTGACTGAAACAATGTCCTCTCAGATGGTAGACCATCTGAAGATGCTTGGAGCCACATTTTATGCTCCCAATCGTACTTTTAAAGTGATTCAAATGAAGGCCCAAAATATTGTCAAATTTGGCAAACCATCTAAAGGATCTGAGGGTCGAGCTGTCAGGAAGTAAACCTGAAGTTCAAGAACCAGCGGACAAATCAACAAAAAGCTTCTATTGTGGAAAGTTGGGCCATGTAATTGACCAGTGTCAGGAAAGAAAGCCAAAGGATCAGATTAATATCATTCAACCCTAAGAGACTGATTCAGATTCAGGAAAAGGACCAGCAGTCTAGATCAGGGACGATCTAGTACTGCTGATAAACCTGTCCCGCCTGACATAATGAGGGAGGAAATCAATATCTCTGATCTATTCGTGGATGACGACTTTCCAGATCTGCTCCATCAGGGAATTAACTTGGATGTTAATGCTATAACTCAAGCCAAAGCGAAGGGGATTGATCCCAAAATTGTTAGCAAGGTCTCTTGGCCCTACATACAACAGCTAGCAGAGAAAGTTAGATCCGCTGAGAGTCCTGAGTACTTAGTCATTATGAAGTTGGATGAGGCTAACGTTTTTTTACCTATCAGCGCGATCAAGGAGTCATTCCCAAATTTATTCGTTCAAATAATCCACACACTTGATTTGGTGAATAAGGCCGCTATCCATTCAGCAAATACTTTATTACAGTACTTGGAGTGTACCTGTGTTATATTCTAGTCTATAAGATAAGAGTCTGAGCCATAATTGATAGTGGAGTACCAATCAACATCGTTTCCACCAAATTAGTGAAATGTATGAAAATCTCACCAGATTTGGAGCATTAAAAAGAGTATAAAACGGCTGGACCAGACGTTACCATTTCATGTGGAGCCTACAGTGCGCTACCACTTTGGTTTGGATTGCTGATGGTGTCAGCTCCCGCTATAGTGCTGGACAATCCAGACTATGATATACTTATCAGGACAGAGTTCTTGAGGAAGTATGGGGTGAAATGTGATTTCAGAAGAAAACACCCTGACAATATTGGGGCAGACATTGCCTTTGGTTTACCAGCGGAAGGGAGAAACTCCAAAGACAAAGAAGAATGATTTTGTCAATTTAATTTATAGTGATGGTATTATACCCATTCACTATAAACTTATCAGATGGAAATGGAAAATAATGCCAACGGAAATTATGGAGAATTGGGGAATACCTCTAAGGGTGAATGCAGCGAACGCTATTCCGCTGGGGCTCAAATCATAGTTAACACTGGGTTAACGGTGAAACTTCCAGAACAGGTATATGGAGAAATCATCAATCCCTGGGAAAAATCAAGGTCAAACTGTGGGTTGTTCCAGGAATCTTAATGCCATGTCACAAAGAGGTACAAGTACTAGTAGCCTATCTGGGAGAAAAGCCAATAAAAATTGAAAAAAATCAGACTGTTGCATTTCTGCACTTGTTCCCAATGGCGGAACTATACACTTTTCATGAATTTGGATCCTTTTCTGAAATGGGATTACCAGCAGAAAACCAAAAGTGTCAACGTATTAGTGGATCATGAGCAGCTAGCCAATCTAACTAAGAAGCAGCAGGAGGATGTGCTCCAATTATTTGATAAATATCAAAAGATATTTGCTTAGAACAATCATGACTTAGGATGCACAAAAAACATACTCCATAAAGTTGATACTGGGGAATATCCGCTGATAAGAATGAGACCTGTTTGTAGGTCAAGAGCAGCGGAAGCGGAGGTCAGCGATGAAATAAGCAAGTTAGTGGAACATGGGTTAATCGTTCTGTCATTGAGCTCATGGGTGAGTCTGATCTTGTTGGTAAAAAAGAAGGATGGATCAAATTGAGTAGTGATTGACTATCTACAACTAAACAAGATAACTAAAAAAGAATCCTATCCGCTACCCCAAATTGACAACGCACTTGATTGCCTGGGGGAGGCAAAATACTTTTCAGCTATGGACCTGATTTTGGGCTATTGGCAAATCGATTTGCCAAAAGAAGATCAGGAAAAATGTGTGATAATTACCGCACAAGGACTATACCAGCTGACCAGGATGACCCAAGGATTATGCAATGCGCTGACAACTTTTCAGCGTGCTATGGATTCAATATATAGTGACCTGAAGCTATCCTGCATGCTAGTATACTTAGATGATATCAACGTCTTCAGTAGGACCTTTACCGATCATTTAGAGCATCTGGAGGAAGTTTTCAAGTAGTTGGCAGTGGCAAATCTAAAAATTAAGCCGAGAAAATGCCACTTTTTTAAAAAAGAACCCAGATACTTAGGGTTTGTTAAAAACTCTAATGGATTACAACTGCAACCCATAAAATAGAAGCTATCAATTGGATGTCAATCCCAAAAAGTGTTCAGGATATTCAAGTCTTTTTGAGAAATGGTTGCGTACTATCACCAATTCATCAAAGACTTCACTGGAATTGCCAATCCTTTATTTCACCTACTTAAGGATCCAAAAAAGGGATTTGTGTGGAATGAGGAGGCCCAGATGTCATTCAATAAGCTCTTAAAATATCTCATGAGCTGCCCAGTGTTGAAATATCCAATTTTTAGTTGGGAATTCATAATCCAAGCGGATGCCTTGTTAACGGCAATTGGAGCCATTCTAAGTCAATTAGATGACAACAGGGACGAGCATCCAGTAGCCTACATTAGCAGAACACTGTCGCCAGTGGAAAGAAACTATACTGTGATGGAGTGAGAGTGTCTGGCGGTCATCCATGCTTTAAACAATTCCAAGTTTAAATACATGGAATACACTTTAAAGTCATAACCAACCACTTGTCCCTGCGCTGGCTTCATAACCTGAAGAAACCAGAAGGCCAGTTGGCCCAATGGGCTTTAAAGCTGCAAGCCTACGATTTTGAAATTATCCATCAGGCTGGAGTGGTACATCAGAATGCCGACAGATTGTCTCCATTGTCAGTTGTTCATGTGATCTATCCTCAGGCTGATGCACTATTCCAGCGGATGATCAAAGGAGATATTGGGGATGAACCTAAAGAGATTTAGAATGCATTATGAAAAGCCATGGAAAATACCAAATTTAAGGACAATAAATTATACAAAATGATTGAAGGAAAACGGGTTTTAATCTATTAAAACATTGGAATGAGCAGAAACCATTTGAGCCACTCACAAGGTTGTTGGCCATGGTGGCCTAAGGAAAACAGTGGATCATATTCACCAGTATAATACTGGGAATCAATCAAATACGATGTGGTGGATTACTTAGCCTGTTGTGTGGAATGTCAGCTGCACAAGCTGCACAAGAACATTGTAGGGTACCAGCTATTACACTCTGGTTTTGCATGGCACACAGTGTCCATAGACATCATGGGACTATTAAGCATCAGCACCTGAGGAGTGAAGTATATAATCGTCACAATAGATCACTTAACCTGATGGGTCGAAATGAAAGCCCTCAGCAAAGTAGATGCAATAAGTATGGAAAAGCTTATACTTGATCAAGTGATCTATCAGCATGGTTGCTCTCAAGTTATTCTCATTGTCAACAGAACCAACTTTACTTCACATGTAATTCCCAGGATTAAAAAATTAATGGGAATCTGAAGTGTTGTATCTGTCCCCTATCATCCAGAAACAAACGGAATAGTGGAAAGAGTGAATGCAACTCTAGCCTCAACCTTACAAAAAATGGTCGCGGGGAAAACTTATGCATGGGGAGCATATCTGAGTTTGGTCACTTTCACTTATAATATCATTTACCATTTGGCAACTGAGAAAACTCTATTCAAATTGTTATATGGGCAGAAAGCTGCATTACCGCCAATATTGTATTCAGCAGTAGAGCCATCTTCAGGGATGAGTGCTGAACATTATCTATCCTGACTGGCCAATAACCTGTTTGAATTACAATCTCAGGCATTCAATACAACAATGAGAAAAAGAATCAATGCAAAGAAATTGGATGACCAGAATCGACTTAAGTTAAAAGAATACCATGTAGGCGATAGGGTAGCCTATTGCAGTACCCATGGGTTTGAGAGAAAAATACGTTGGATGCCCTATGGATGGGACCATTCAAAATTAATGTTAAGTTGGCAAATGATGCCTATACAATCAAGAATACTGAGGATGGTCACATAGTCAATAGAGTCCATGCAAAATACTTAAAGTATTGGACTTAAAGAATACATATAAGTTTAGATGAAAAAAGTAGAAAATATTAAAAAACTATCTAATTCAAACAGTAATGCTTCTAGTGATATTCCCACCTATTGAGCGTGGAGGAAGAAATAGTAGTGGGCACGAGTCCCAAGCTTTGGCAGGATCAGGAAGGGCTGAAAAGATCCGCTGGAATAGTCCCTATCAATGAGATATTGAGACCCGTCCTGGGGTTTGTACAGGTGGCAAGAGTGCCAACGAGACCCTTCCTGGGGTTTTTACAGGTGAACTGGTTGATCTCTCACAACCAATGTGAAGATGGGACTGCTGCAGCATGATGTAGTGGGAACCACGCTCAAGAAGAGTTGGCAACAGGTAGCAACCAAGGATATGAAGTCATCAAACTGAGAAGAGCATATGGGCGTTGAGTGTGTACAGACCTACACTACGCTGAGGACATAGAGATATAACAAACCAAATATGAGCTCCAACTGAGGCACCTCCCATTCCTTAGGGTTCTATCTTTTATTTAACTGAGGTAAGCCAACCAGGGGACGGACATTACCGAATATACATAAAACTAAGGAAATAACTGATAAATATAAAATTGGGCACCCCAGGGTACTCAAGTTACCCCCGTTGCCAGCGGGACTGCCAGGTATGGGGGTTGGTGCACTACTCCGAGGGGGTTTCCTCTGCTATGGAGCAGGTGTGAAGGAAAGGGTCTGTGTGGAGGAACCAGAGTGGGAACTATGATTCTATGAGCGTTTTTTGCCTTGGTTTCATATATACATAGAGCCAGGCTTGGAAGTGCTCCAGTAAGTGGACATGGAATCTGTTAATAACCCCATGAATGGTTGGGACCGTGCCCTTGAACGCACCTAATGCAATTTGTGATTGTCCACATTGCAATGGGTATCATTAGGGAGCTAGGGTAGATGGTATTGGTGACTCGATCTAGAGTGCGAAAATGCTCTTGATATCATGAATTCCTGTTCGTTTTGAAACTTGAGCAGGCGTGCTACTTCCTGCCGTATAGCTTTGGTTGGGGGGCATGTTTTTAGGCGGTGATGTAGGGATCCCTTCCCTCCACATACTGCACATGTTTTGTGGAGGGAGTTGGAGCGGTCCGCCGTCCTATAGGTCCTTCTCAGACAGCGCCAGGCGTTTGCTCTTATCCTTGGCTGTAGGAGTGGGTGGTGAGTCATTTTCCACACTGCCTTCTATGTGGTTAAATCATAGGAATGTCCAACATATCTAGGTATTCTATCCTAGCTATGTTTGGGGTTGTTGCGAGTATATCTCTCTGGGGGCGGTTTTCTGGGTTTTTTAATTTAAATCAGGGGCTGGATCGTCCCCTTCCCTGTATAGTACCCATGTTCTCTATGGTTCATCCCAAACGGCGGATAGTTCGGAGGATATGTTTGAAATGAGGGGAGGTTCCATGCGGACCCATTGCAGTAGGGTGTTTGGTAAGGTATGTAAGTAGTCTGGGTGGACTATGTGGGTTGGTTAATTTGAGTGTCTGTGCAAAGTTAGTCCTTGCTGCTCTGGACCAATGTTGTTGCGGGAGGTCTGGAGCAAGGACTTCCTTTATCAAGGTACCCAGGATGTGATTGGCGTGGCTCTTGAAATCTAATAGTCCCATGCCTCCGCTTGAGCGTGGGCCAAATAGTGTTTCCATCCATATAGGAGGGTGAGAGACGGGCCACAGCCAGCCCTGGATAAGCGCGCGGATTGAAGTTATAAAGGTAGGTGAGAAGGCGATCGCGTGGGTCAGGTACCATAGTATTGGGGGATGAGCGAGTTAGCAACTGTAACTTGCCTTGTTAATCCTGGGGTTCTTCCCTTGAGGGAGGCGACGCGTTTAGATGCCCTTTGTAACAGATTACTTTCCAATGTCTCGTTAGCCTATCGTCCTGATTCTAGCCAAATTCCAAGGTGTCAGACAGGAGTGGTGGAGGGAGTGTGTTGCAAAGGGTAAAATGACTGGGTTTTTTCTTCGTGTGTTGGTATGAGGTTCTGATGTTGTGGCCAGTTGTTTGTGTATTTGCATAAGATGATGATTTCTGTCTTTCTTTTGTTAAGTGATGCATTGCTCACCTTGGTGTATCCCTCTAGAGTGCAATCCGGCTGTCAGGCATCTTCATTGTTTGCTATACCTGCTACGCAGTCATCTGCAAAGGCCAATATCTTGACTGTTGGTTGTCCTTGTGCGGTTATCCCCATGAGACGTGAGTCAGTTACTCGGAGGAGTGGGTCAAAGCTGATATTGTATAGCAGTGGGCTGAGGGGATCCCCTTGTTCGAGCCCTCTGTGTGGTTTGATATTGTTTTTAGGAATCCAGGGCCGCATACAGCCATGGTTTGCAGATTCTGTTAGGAGCATCGCCCATTTTATGAGTTTTGGTGGGAGTTTGAAGGCATGTAGACATTCTTTTAGGTATGGCGCAATACGGTCATACGCCTTTTCCTGATCCAAGAAGACCAGGGCACCAGTTGCTTTGAATTGGCAAATGTTTGCAACAGGGTGAGTGTTGTTCTAGATTGAACGCCCTGGTATAAGCCCAAACTGGTTGGGTGATAGGACGTCAGATGCAATTGCGCCTAATCTAGCTGCTAGAATTTTTGTTAGAATTTTTGGTTCAGTGTTGGAGAGTGCAATTGGGCGCCAGTTAGCTAGGTCCAACTTGTGACCCTTTTTATACAAAGTTATAACGTAGGATTCATGGCCTCCTGGTAATAGGCGTGTTTAAATAAGCACTAATTCATAGACGCCAATAGGAGGGGGGCGATTTGTTAAAATTTATTTTGTAAAATTGTAGGGTATCCCATCAGGCCCTGGGCATTTCCTAAGTGGTGAACCGCGAATTGTCTCCCAAAGCTCCTCCCGTGCAATTAGGGATAGTATGTTGTAATTTGGTGGTGTACTTTGTATCTCAGCGTTTTGTATAAATTCTTTAATTTTTTGTGAATCTGTTGGCATTTCACAATATAATTCGGTGTAATAAGAGTGTACTTCCACCTTGACCTCCTCAGGGTCAGTTGCCACGGTGCTGTTGGTCTTGCAGACCTGTGTGCATGTGGGCTGGTGACCACGGGAGTGGAATTGGTGGAAAAAGTATGTCAAACAGGTTTCTCCTTCCTTTCATGAACTTACCTTTGTTCAATACTTTGATTCTGTGTTGGTGTTCATAGATGAGATTGTTAAGTCGGGCTGAAATTTCTGCCCATTTGCGTTCCCAATTAGGGCTATAGCCAGATCTCGGAGCATTTATCTCCAGGTGGTCTAGTTCCGCCAAGGTACGCTTGATTGTGGCTGTGTCTGCGGTGTACTTGCGTGATGCAATATGTTGGGTTTTGTTGATTAAATCCTTTTTGATATTTTCCCATGTTCCAAGGGATCTGAAGTGAATGGGGCTGTAAATTCTGGGTTTGTAGCCTTGTTTTTGACCCAGTAAGATATCTCAGGAAATTTTATATTTTCAAGTGAATCTTTCTCCAAGGCGACACCTGTGTGTGGGATTGGGCTGGTGCTAACTGCACCGTAACCAGTCAGTGGTCAGAAAAATTGATCTTTTTTGTTGTAAATTTGGAGATTCTTGAGCGGTGGGATTGTGGGATGAGGATGTGGTCAATGTGACTCATCGATATGAGCGCTCCCTCGCATATGTTGGGCTGCATCATGTGGGGAAGGAGTGGTGAACTGGGGGGGAGAGCATCCTGTAGGCCAAGAGATGCCTCCATTGTGCGGAATTCAATGTGTCCAGGTGGGTTTCCCCTGGGATTAGGCCATCAATCTGTATCAGGGTTATCCCAGCAGTTGAAATCGCCTAACAAAATGGTATCTGGTGGGAAAGTGAGAGTAGGAATGTTTTCAAAAAATTGTTTTCTCTCAGTTGCAGTGCACGGTGCATAGACACATGCTATCAAAATTATTTTCTCTTAGCATGTGATTGTTGCTACCAGGACTTAACTGTGTGGTGTGATGACAAATTTGTAATTTTAAATTTTTTTTGTTGTTTCAGATGATCACCCCACAGTGAGGCGTCCATACTGATTGTGATGGTGTGATCCTGGTTGACCAGGATCCTTCTTCCCCTTGTAGACAGTGGGCTTCTTGGATGGCTAAGATGTCTACAAGAGGTTTTCACAGGAATTCCAGCTTTTTGGCTTGGGATGTATGAGACCTGGCTCCCATGATGTTTAGCATCCTTATTGACACTGAGGTGCCCGCGGCGCCTCAGGAGCAGTTGGGAGGGCCCTCTGGCCCTATCCCACCGCGGCTCATTTTGGCCATGCTCCGCGTCTGTACTCCAACTATTTCACTGCCATTGTTGGTTCCCTTGATCTGACCCAATTATTCACGGGAATCGCGGTTTTTTGCATTTGCATCAACCTTTCCTGCACAGGTCTCATGTTGTTTTGATGCGGATTGTTGATTGGATTCTATATTTTTGAGGTTCAACTTTGGTGACATTGTGCACCGCATTTTCGCCCAAATTGCGGTTGCATTGTTCCTCAGTATGTGCATGACTGATGTCGCTTTGTGACTCAGTCAGGTTACTGTGAAAATTTTTGACCTGGGCATATTGTTCTGATTGGTTGGCTTGGTGAATATCTGAAATATCCTCCCAAATTTGTCTGGGGTTAATGGCGACTCCATGTGTGTCACCGCTTTGGCTGCTGCTTGCTTGCAGGCTTTTTGTGCCACTTTACGTTCTTTGCGTGTAACTGGGTCCACGATGGAGTATAGTCCATCTTCTCCCCAGCAGAATGGGTGGTGAACGTCAGTCATTTTGGCGAAGTTTTATTATCTTCATCCATTGATTCCTCACAATAATAATTTTCCATTAAGCCCTCTTTCACAGGGCATGCGTGTTCCTTGTGACCCAGTGAGCCACAGTGGTTGCAAATGGGTGGTGCGCGTTCCGGTGTAACTCAGAATGCGGCTGATTGGCCCCATTTGCGAAGTGAAATTGTGCTGTGTGGGGAATTCTGGATAAGTCCTCTTCCACTTCTGGGAAGGGGTTGATTATGGCGATGCTTTGCCTGTGCACAGGTTGGGCATCAGGAAAAATCACTGTAATTTGAGTTGCTGAATTTCTCCGTAGGCCACAAGACCTTTGCGGAGCTCCTCCTTGATTACCTTACAAGGAAGGTTGGTGGGGAGTGAGTCAAAGGAGATGAACAAAGTTTTCGCTTTGTTCCATCTGGTGCGCGCGGTGCGCACAATTTTTTTGCCCTCAGGGAGGGCAATTTCCACGCAGATTTTTGCTGCAACATTGGCTTCATTGGCTGTTTTGAAACCAATATCGATCCAGCCATGGCCCATGTTGTTGGTGGCTACGTACACCGCGTGAGGAAAAAGTGAGGGATGTGCCTCACATGTTTTCTCCCACAGGGTCGGTGACTCATCCCCAAGGAAAGAGTCTGATACCGTGTTCCACCTTTGACAAAGGTTGGTTGAATTGAATGTACATGTATTGCGCGTGCTTTACAGTAAATACCATAAACTCAGACGGTGTCTGAGTTTGTGATTTCTTTGCATATTGAGTTCCTGGTCCCCCTCCAGGGCGTTTCTTGCCCTTGTTGCACCGTTAAGTGCACCACTCGCCATGACACTCGCCCATGTTGTATTATTTTAGTTGATAAAGTCGCCCATCTCTCCTGTGTATGATTATCCAAATTTGCTATTCAAATTTAAATTGTAGTGACTAAAGTGATTGTTATGAGAAAGAGCCTCACCTGGTTAAAGTTCCCAAGGGTTCTATCTCCCATTGTATATATTTGGTCAAGAAGGAGGATGTGTTGGAATTGCAGATAATCACATAATATAACCCTTTGACCAAATATAAGATTTGACAATTAAGTTATAATTGTATAAGATCAGCAATAATGGCCAATTGGTGAAAATATTGTTGGGCATCATCCCAAATGATATTAGAGGTCGCTGACTAATGAATTATTGTCAGGCATCATCCCCAATAATATTTGAGGCTACTGACAGATAATTCTTCAGGCACCATCCCTGATGAAATTAAGCAATAATTTGATATTAGTATAACACCTGATAGTTGAATTATAGGGAATCATTCAGAGTGGAATGTATTGGAGTCATCAGAAACTACCAAAATGTTTGAATGCTGGAGGAAGAGTAGAATTTTCATTGGCCAAAATAATTGGTTTCAAGTACCTAATATTAATTGTTTGGTCCGCTGAACAACCAAGGATTACGCTGCCTAATAACCCAAGGCAACGGTACCCAACAAGATTTAGTGCCTAATCATATAAGAGCACACATACTTTTTTTTTTTAGGGTCAAATCATATAAGAGCACACATACTCTCATCGGACAGTTGAAAAGTTGTGCGCTGATTCTAACTATAAAACCCCAAATTATTACCTAATAAGCAGACTAAAAATTGATATTAACTTAGTTGTCTAAACATCGGTTGTTTTAACATTACTCTTAAGAGAAGAGTGCAAGGATTAGATATCCTTAGATTGTTACTATCAAGTCTCCACTTGGCTCTGCGTGAAGAGAATAGGGAAATTGTTTCCTACCAGTATCAAAATGTCTTCAAGAGGAAGAAGCAACTGTCTAGCGTTGGACAATAAACTCAACGTGACTTTTGGGGATTCAACTCTAATAATAGTCTTCATACTATTATTGCCCCAGTTACTCAATTTCATTCAAATAATCAACGCAAGGATCCACGAATCTGTGCAGTTAAAATCCATTGCTAAAAGCGAGCCATCAAAGCCCAAGATTTTAACATTAATTCTGAGATTTAGCATATTTCACCAACTCAATGAATGGAAGAGTCACAGTCCGTCCTCAATTGGCATTGTTATGACCATCTAGGTAAGCTAACAGATTTAACAGCTGCGCATATTTGGCAGAACTGAGGTATGAAGCCCCGTGGTTTTCCATGGTGCGTTGGTCAATCTATACAACTTTAAGCTGGATGAGATCAATTGAAATGGAATTGGCTTTGTTGGTGACTTGCTGCTCCAAATGGTTAATGCGATCCCTGATGTGACCTATAACAGAGATGATGTCTGAAACCCATTTGTTTATTTCTTGCATTAAACATCAGGTGTTCCCTCCTAATTTAGTCATGTTCCTAATCCAACTGAGCGTAATGCCTCTCTAGTTTAACAACTCTCTCATGACCCAGGGTTGCTCCTGGTTTAACTGGGGCACTAGCTTTTATCTGACCATGAGCGTCAGCAACATGGTTGTGCACTTGAGCAAGTGCCCCTAACCTCTGAGAATGTCTGCTTGAAGTATTATAGCAAAAAATAGCTTTTGTTTGTTGCACCTGAGTGAACTGCATAACACAATAATTTCAACATTTAATGAGCCAGGTCACAAAGGAGCTGATAAATTGATGGTTGTACATAAGTAACAAGGTACTTTGCTGGCCTGTGCGAGTTGAAACAGTGCATCATCCTGGTGTAATCGCATCCAGTAAACAATATACAATTTGTATCACTGAGCCTGATCTCACTTATTAAAGAACATGCTCATAAAAACTTCAATTGGTTCCCCATCATAAATGTGTTATCCCCGGAGAGTTCACTCCATAATATTATGAAGCTGAGCAGTGTTGACATCCATGGATTATCCATACTGTGCCAACTTGAGAGTTGGACAGGCGCACAACTACAATCCATTGGAGAGTCGCCAAAGACAACTGGCTAAGTCACAGTGAACAGGGCTGGTTCCTCATTAGAAGATCCTATAGGTTTGCAGCTATATTTTGCACGAAACCCTGCAAGGGTTTGGCATAGGTAGTTAAAATTCATCATTGTTAAAGGTATTCATGCTGCTTTAAAGTTGATCAGTGGGCCCCCTGTGGTGAGCACCACTGTTGATCTTCCAGCTAATTAGATAAAATCCGATGGATTGATGCACAGAGATTAAAACCAAAGATACAATGGAAGGACAATATGAAGATCGCATTCCTTAAATGAAGATAATAAAATATATAAAGTTAGAGTAAAGCGCTGCTTTTCTTTCCCATTATTACTTTTAGTAACACGATTCTACGAAATTTCTCCAAGATTGACAATCAACCTGGAATATGAGCAAATTTGTCCGCAACAATACCAGTTGGGCAAAAGTGGCCAGCACAAAAGGCCTGAAGCCCTCCCAACCCGCCAGGGATAAACGCCCCAGTGGAATGTTG
>JAKSZP010004561.1:0-50391 GCA_022478985.1 Massospora cicadina
AGGGCACTAGATCTGGCATAAAGGGAAAGGATACCTCTTTGGGTGGTTCATGCCATCAATCAAAAAAGGGAGGCGTCCATTTCAGATAGATTTGCCAGGACTTGCTCATAGCGTGAAGTATTGAAAGAGGAGATTTTTAGCAGATAATCTGGTCAAGCGGAGGGACTTGTTGGAATTTTATATGACCACATTATCTAGCTTGGGATTAATTAATCTTCAATTTATTAAATTCATGGTTTACATATTTTAATTTAGCTTATTGATTAATCTTTGGATGATACTTTAATTATGTCATCTAGTTGGCAATAATAACTAACCAAAATAGTGAATAATAATTCTCAGAGGATCATAGCAAATGATAATTATGGCTACAATTTAATTGAGATAGTTGCTGACAGTGTGGAGATAGTAAATTGGCTTGTAATGGGCAATTACTTATGGGAAATCGTCAGGTTTAGTATCTAAGATGTAGGCTGATATGAATGGTGATTTAAATATGTTATTTTTAGTGAATATCAGCTGGAATCTTTCCCAAAGTTGAACCAATATCTCTTTTTCATCAGCTAGGCATGCTGAGACCATCATGGTTCCCACAATTTACTCCTAACACATGCCCTCCTATACTTTCGCCTCTAAATTCTCCCTAAAACTTATTAATATAGATACCTTAGACAGAGAGATAACTTAGACCTATATTTTATATTTATTATATCTTATAGTTTATCTGCTTCTTGTGAGGAGAGTCCTTGTCTAAATGTTAACGCCAGAGTGAGGCCAAAGTTACTTGAATTCTTATATATTTCCAGATTGAGGCTGAAGTCTTTTATATTATTATCTTCCAGAGTAGGGGTGAATCTATCCATTTATCTGAGCTCGACTAAGCTAATTGTCTTCATACAATTATCAAGTTCAACTTTTTTCCCAGAGTCAGTACTTAAGCGAACCTGTGCATCAGTAAAAACCCCACAGTTTTTACACCAACCTCAAGTAGTGAATTCTGCTGTTCCCTCACATAAGGTTGCAAATTTGATCCTTGATGCTCTTGTCAATTTGCAAATGTGGTCTTTGATCCTACTTAACTGTGTCATTTTTCTGATATATGCTCAGCAGAGCGTGGCCCTTCTGGATGCAGTTGAAGGTGATGCTCTCTGGTGGGTGCAGGGTCTTTTGCACTCCTCTATTTGGGCAGGCAACCCTACCTCAATTATTACATTAGTCTCAGAAGCGTTAAATCTCCTGTGCTGTGCTACAAACGCCTGTTCCTTTTTATTCTCTATGAACTCTTAAGCCTCTAGCATGGCTTCATTTGTTGTAATTTTCCGTGAGCAAGCCCTTGTGCTGGATCTTCCAAGGGATATATTCCAAGCACTTTTCCAACTTGCATTGGATTCAGTCTCCACTAACCACATTATTTGGTCCACCCCTTTTGGTGACAGTTAAACAGATTTGCAAGGCAGCGATTTCAATTAATGTGACACTCCGCCATGATCCACTTCCTCAAAATGGGAACTTTGTGATTGGACTTGCCAACTTGCTCTCAGTTTCTGATCCCTACATTGAATCAGTATCCATAAAGGTTTTGGGGGCTGATACTGCTTTTGCATCCAAGTTGGTTTGCTCCATCTCAAAAGCCTTTAAGATTATGGAAGACTGGCCTGGAAGAATGTGATCCAACCACTTGTCCACACTAGTTTGCTCATTTAAATAAACTATCTTCCCCCTTATTTAGTTGCAATCTATTCTTTCTCAGCAAAGTAGGTTGCATCCACCAATAAATAAAATTACGCATACTTTTTATTGCTAATTAAATTTAGCATTAGGGTACACCAGTTGTCCTTTGAGGCTTTGGTTGACACATGAGCAGCAGGTAACTTTATTAGTTTGGAGTTGGCCCAGAAGCTCAGATTAGACTTGTACTTGGGGCCAGTGGTGTTGGTCACGTCATCAGCCTCCCAGCCATCCTTCAAAGTATGGCGTCCAGTGCCTTTCTCAATTCAATCTGTTTAGTTTCTGTAATCGCTTCTCTGCGATGCCTAACCTCATGTTCCCAGAATTTTGGGTGTGGGTTGGTGGCGTCATCAGCATGTGCGAATCCATCTGAGATCAAACAATCAATCTCTTTCCAACAGCCAGGTGGAGGGCGAGTTTCCATTGCTTGACACCCTCATTAAAGCTCAAAGATGAGCGTCTATTATGACCCTTGTTTCTCCTGTATGTCTTCCTCCAGATTTTCCCACAGCGTTGATGGGCTACCAGAGCATTTTTGAAGCTGAAAAGGCTAATTTGCCTTTCCCCACATACTATATCTATTTGATTTTTTGGATAATGATGGAGGTGGAGATTATAAACTGTTTACTGGTCCCAAATATGGCTGAGAAGGATTCTTCCCTCAACGCATGGTTAAATGATATGATTAATAAAAGTTGGTTGTTCAAGGAGACATCTTAAGTTGCCTCTCCCATTGTCGTTGCCAAGAAGGCAGATGGTTCACTTCACCTCTGCATGAATTATGGCTATTTGAACAATATCACGGTTCATTTATCCCTACCCACTGCTTCTAGAACAGACGATTGACCAAGCAATTGGGAAGTCAGATTATCTTCAAAAACTTGACCTGGTTAGTGCCTTTTATCAAATTTGGGTGAAGGAAGATAAGGATTGGCTTACAGCTATTTGGACTAGGTGAGACATTTTTCAATTTCGAGTAATGCATTTAAGGTTGAAGAATGTGCCCACAACATTCCAAAAGATGATTGATAGTGTGCTAGGTGATCTCCAGCTTACCTGCGCGGTGCATATATTGATGATATCCTGGTACACTCACCCTCCCCCAAACAACATGCAAAATACTCAAAAGCTGTGGTGGCTGTCCTGCATAAGGGTGGTTTGTTAGTTAAGCTGTTGAAATGAAAATTTTATTAGGAGGAAGTTACCTTCTTTGGTAATCATATTTTAAAGGATGGGTACGCCATTCCGCCCAGTAAATTGGACGCCATCTGTGAGTGGCCAACTACAGCGACTCAAAAGCAACTGAGAAGCTTCTTGGGTACCATAATTTCCTGAAAAAAGGGGGTGGAAGGCGAGTTGGTAGGGCGTACGGCTACCAACCTGAAGGTTGCAGGTTCAATTCCCTCCCTTCGCATATCGATTGGGGTGCCAGCTGAAGGAAACTATTGGCGGTTAGTAGGTATAATAACACGAAAACCTTACCCATGACGTAACCAGAAAAATCCAAGTCCTGATCTGGAGGTGAAAAAACTTTCTACGACAGAGTTGACCCTGCTCAGGTTTCATGTCGATACTTTCTTTCTCTATTTTTGTAATGTCCATCCCCTGGTCGGCTTGCCTCGAATAAATAAAATAAAATAATTTCCTGAAAAAAATCTTTTCATACTCACGCAGTTGGCTGCACCACTGCATCCTCTCACAGGCAAAAATGTTCTCTTCCGCTGGATATCCAAGTGCCAGCAGGCTTTCAACTCAATCAAGGAGGTATTCTTGCCACCTCCCATCCTTAAGCACGTGAACCCCAATAAACCCTGCATTGTAGCATGCAATGTGTCTTCTGCCACGGTAGGGGATGTCTTTCTCCAAAAGTACAATGGGTTGAAACACCTGGTCACATTCTTTTCCTGAAAATTTACTTCCACAGAGCAATCCTGAGCCATCTATGACAAGGAGTTGTCAGCCATGGCTAGGCCTTGACCCAATGGCGGTATCTCTTGCAGGGTTCTCAACACAAGTTGATTGTGCGTATGGACCATTAAGCTCTACTATTAATTCTGCAAGCCACGAAGTTTGTTCAAAGCTGGCCTAAACCTACCAAGACTTGCGCAGCTTTAATTTAAATATTATTTTGTGAAGAGAGTATTGAATGTGCTTCATAACTTTTTAAGTTGTAATCTAGCACTTTGCCCGCTGATTTGGATGTGGAGAATCTTTTCACGGTTATCCCACCAACTCAAACCTTGTCCATTATTTCTCATGTGGTTTTGGTAGCAAATTAGTTCAAGAAGTGCCTTAGGTTTTACAGGTATTAGCGGCGCAGACAGCATGTGTGGAAGGGGTGGAACTTTAGGAAAAGTTGTCACTTCCAACTTTCTAGCATTCCCTTTGTTCTCTGGTTAAGGGGCTTATCCAATTTAGGTCGCGGTTTTGGGTCTTTCCCTTCCTTCTGGATGAAGTCATCTAAGATCATCATGATCCCCCTAAAGTTGGTCATCCAGGGAACAAGAAATGCATAGATGTAGTAAAGCATACCTTTAGCTTACCAGGCTAATAAATGATGTTCTGGCATGTATTGCTGACTGTGTAACTTGTGCGCAGGACAAATTGCACCAGCCTGGTAGGAATGGTCTCCTGCACCCTTTGCAGCAGGCAGAGGGGCCATAGACATTGGTGTCCGTGGACTTTATTATTTGAACTACCCAGCTCCAATGGTTTCATAGTGGTCATAGTGGCTGTAGACCACTTCACTAAATTTGCCTTGTTTATCCTGTGCTCCTCTGCCATCACCTCCAAGGAAACTGCCCATCTATTCATGATTCATGTGTTCTTTATGTTTGGACTCCCTCTGGAAATCATCAGCAACTGCAGGACCCAAACTATGGCACAGTTTGGGAACAAACTCTTGGCAATTCTGAAGTATTACGCCCTGTCACTCCACTGCATACCATCCAAATTCAGATGCTCAAACTTAATGGACCAATCAGATCCTGGAACAGTACCTGCGGTGCTACGCTGCAGCTGCTCAGGATACCTGGGCTGACGACTTCCCCCTCACCCAGTTTGTATATAATAATAAGATTCATTCATCCACAGGATTCTCATATGAGGCTACCTTGGGGTATAATCTATTAATTTCAGTTGGCCTATGCCTTCACCCAGAGGTCCCGGCTGAAGCTGACCATGCTCAGCACATTTTTGCCACTCAGTCCTTGGTTTGGGAGCACTTGACCAAGACCATAAGTGACTATAAATGGTTTTCATACTGGAATTATCTCCCAGCGCATGAGATAATGGTAGATTCAAATGTCATCCTGAACATGTGGCACTTGCGCATGAAGGTGCTCTCACGCAAGTTTGCAAGCAAATGCTCAGGCCCTCATTTGGTGAAAGAGGACCTGGGAAATGGCGCCTTCTGCTTTAAATTGCTGTACCACTGGAAGCAAGATCCTGTCTTCCATGTCTCACAGTTGTCCCCATTCAATGGGGCAATCCTAAGGAACCTGATCCCATTGTGACCAAGGAAAGGAGGAAGCTAAAGGTGACGCCATTTTGACTTCATGGCGCTCATGCAGGTCAGTTCAGTATTTAGTTTCTTGGAAGGGCTACCCAGCCTATGAAAATAGCTGGGATAGCTCATGGGACTGTGAAAGCTGTTTGGAACTTGTCAAGGCTTTTCATGATACCCACCTCAATACTCCCTTCCCACCCCCAAAAATCGCAATGCTGATGGCAATCAAGTTACCCAAAGCCCATCAGAATGTGGACCTCGCCAAATTTCCTGGGGGTGGCGCCCCCATTTAGGAAAAGGGAAGGATAATATAAGTCTGGAGGAGTGTCCCCTATGCTTGGACTGGGTGGCGTTTCCTTCCCGTCCAAAAAAGATCAAAAAAGCTGGCCGCCACCTCATATCCCAGGGCGACCTCACCCATGTGGTGGACAAGCGGGGGGTAACAGCTTACCTTTGAGAATTTGCCACCTATTTATGTACCAAAAACTGGGAAATTGTTATGGAGGATTGAGGAAATTTTTGTCAAGTTGTCAGCAAATTGGCACCAGCATGAAGAAAAGAGGACAAATGTGGCTGACAGTGACAAGCCTTCAGTAATAATGGCTGACAGCATCAAACCATTAGCAACAATGCCTGCAATCCTTGTACCTTCAGTGAATAAAGCCTACAGTATTGATCTTTTTTAAAACTAGATGACATAATAAGGTCTTTGGAAAAAGTAGCCATCAGAATTGAACCCTCCCTGTTAGCATCAATATCCCAATCTGGAAAATCCTTCATGGCCAAATGGATGCCAAAGCAATTGTGTGTAGGTGGGTTGGGCATCCTGAACTTGTTCCAAACCTCTTATGACTGTCCCTACGTGGGGTGGCCTTGAGAGTCTTCTATTACCTGTTGGGCATGATGTCACCACTTAAATTGGCGTTATCATGGCAAAACTTCAATTTGGGCATCCATGGACGAACTGATAATGGCTTGGCCAACCACTGACACTTTTGGGGTTAATTTCATGAAATAGTCTTCCCCCCAATCAAAGTTTTACCAGTTTAAGTTAAAACTTTAGGGCCTCAATCCTGTGCATTCATAAGCTTTTCCAATCGATTTACCATTTAAACAGTTGTGTCACACTGGGAAGATTAGAGGTCAATTTTTTTATTTATTACAATAAAATTTCCGTGCTTCTAACCAATTTTTTTGGTAAAATTCTTCTTTTCCAGAACCCTGCAACACCACTAATATGTAATTATGGGGCGCGGGATGACTGGGCCATCATGGTCATGTTGGTGACCTTGATGCCTTTTTCATTAAAACATCTTGGAATTTTCACCATCTGCCAAGGCATTCTGCCATCAAGATCTCATCCTTTTATGGGCAAAATTATCCTCACTACAGGCGAGGATCAGCACCCTCACTGATGTCACCATACCAAGTTCCCCCATGGGGAGAACTAAACCACCCAATCTAATCCCACTCTTTCCCTCGCCCAGGCCTTGAGTCTAGAGCTGCAACAGCTTGGTTTTTTTATAGGTTTCTTTTTACATTTGTATCCCATTGGCGCTCATTGGTTACTTATCTCCTAGCCCATTTTAACGTTGTTTGAGCAGTAGTGCCATTAGCATTCTGGCTTGCCTTTTGGGTGTTTTTGAATCCAACTGGCAGGCCAGTTTATACTTTATCTGCCACTTTCCTGACACATACACTGTTGTCTATCCACTGATATGAAAATCCATCATTAGTACACCAAAGCAAGATGGCCTGTGCATGTATTTTACAACTTTAAATCTGGCTTTCAAATCATTTTTAGTATTTGATATCTGAGTATGATTCCCATCCAAAAGCAAAAATAATTCATCATAAGTAAATTTGTACATTTTTAAATTGTCCTCAGTGCAAAGAGCATGCCATAAGATTTCTTAATAATTTAATACACTGACAATGTCCCAAATTGATGCCCAAAGTCTAAGGGTGAGTAGCTGGCACTGCAAAAAAACTCTTACTCTCAACAAAAAGCATCCTAATTTCATGCTGCCACCTTCCTCAGATGATGTCTCAGGTCACACCCACTTACTTTTAAAATAGTATTACTTTGAAATGAAAAAGTTAAAATAAAGGTAGATATAGGAACACAATGATAACTGCCTCATTAGTTTGATCCCAGTAGATGAATCTTGGATAGGTAATAATTTATGACTATGTTGGCATTGAGCACCAATGCCCTGAACTGAGATAGCAGATAGAAATGAGTCCATGATATGCCTGGCCTATCAGAACTCTGTTCATGAAGGTATACTGGGGTTCATCTTCCTTTCCCATTGATTTCAATTTTCCCATTTTCTTATTTATCTGTGTAATATTGTCCCCAGGTTGCCCCACTTCAAGGAAATAAAAAATAAAGAATAAAGTTTAGTATATATCCAAATATAATATTAGTAAAAAGTATTTGTTTATTCAACTGACATTAACCCAGCGCTACTAATTCATTTACCATATGTTCTGATTCTGGTTCATTATACATCTATGACAGCGCTTATTATATAACTAGCCTAGTCATTTTTATCTGAGTTGGGATAATCTGGTAACAATATCATACCAATTAATGGGAAACTTTGAAAATTAGAAACTGATAGGAAAGAGGATAAATCTGTAAACCTCCATGTGCAGTGTTCTGATAGGCCAGGAACTCCATTGATTGTCTTGTTATTTGCTATCTTGATCTGGGATATTGGTGTAAAATGCCAACCCAGTTTTAATTATCTCCTAAACAAAGTTCAACTTCTGGATTTGAACTTAGGAGGCAGTGGAAATTGAGTCATACTCTAACATTAGTGCACTCTCCTCTAGCCTAGATTATTTTAAGTTTCATAACTGATAAGTAAATTTCATAGCCTCATGATGAAAAACTTGTTCTCTCATGCTTATTACCCTATTGTAACCAGTATACTACCCAAACGTTTATAGATCTTTAATGGAAAATATGCAACTACTGATATATATTGATATTATTAACTTTCTGTTAATAAAGAAGTATATCCCTTTATAATCTACTCCTAAAAATGATAAAAGCTCCATATAATTTTCAAGTGATATAAAAGACAATTTGGTTATGATAGTATTAGTTTGCACTAAGATAATCAGCTGTACTATACCAAATTAGTTATCCTTAAAAATTGTAAGCCCTGTCATAAAACACTGAGAAAAAAATCACTATAACTAAAAGTATCTTTCTGAAAAAAGTTTTTCTTTCCGCTCTAACTCACTTTCAATTAGATTTTAAAACAAAGTTTAATTTACCACTGCCATCTGACTACGTCCATTTTTCAATTGATTTTTTCAGATTCGCCGCCTGCTTCCCCAGTGTGGGGTAGTGGTGATTCATCCCCTAGTGTTTTCCATCCTGTGGGGAAGCTCGTTTGGATGGGCTCAAATAACCCGCCCCACTCTTCTGGCCAATTTGTCCCACCATGGTACTTAGCGCTCCACCTGGCGTGCATCTATCTGACCTTCCCCCATCCTCTCGCTCTTCCTCACTCCAATATTTAATTTTGTCTCCATGTCAACTATGGGCGTTTATTCCCATATGCTGACAAAGCAATAATTGAAATTGTCACTGCTGCCTTTGCACCAGATGGCCTTATTAATTTCCACCTTTTTAAGGGCTATTTTGATATTTTCTTTCAAATGGAGGAGGACGTTACCACAGCAGCAATGACTCCTTTAGTTTATAAATTCATCCCCATTCCAACCACCCAAACTCATCTCCCTTCTGATACCACCTTGGTAATGTCATTTGCAAATTACCCTTCACATCTCCAACCCCAGATTCTGTATGATGCTTTGATGTCAGGGCTTTTGGCCTATGGCACTCAGCCTAACCTTGTCTTCAAAGTCTCATCTGGGGTTGAGCACCTTGCAGCCCCTCATGCCACTAAAACTATTATCCCGCACCATCTGACCATCACCCAAAATAGCCCCCCACGTGCTTGCATTGTTGCAGTACCAGAGCATTTCTTTTGGGCATGGGTTGACAATGGTCATCAAATTTGTCCACTCTGTTTTGGGCTAGACCACTCTAAGAAGTCCTGCCCCCATGCCAGTCCTTCTGCTATTTCTGACCCCTTGTCAGCGGCATCCAAATGGGGTTTTGTTTCCCCCTCTCACCCAATTCCCTCACCTGCAGGGCCAGAGCAGGAAATCTGCTCCATCCAAATCCTCCAGCCACACTCACCCACCTACATTACAACCCACCAATTGGAATCAGGCTTAGACCACTGTTCACCACCAAAACAACTTCCCATTCACCAACCACCCACCCTTATTCATCCTCGCCTGAGCATATTAACCAAAACCCTTGGGCCCTATTGGATGAGGTTGATGAATCAGGTGAAATTGTAATGAGTTAGGAGGATGAATCAGTTGAAAGCCCCACGGAGGGCTATGACTTGTCTGAATTTCTAAATTCTGATATTGACAAACCTCTTATACCAAGACGTTATGCCCCTAAACCCAATGCCATCCCCTTTCAAAGTGACCACCAGCTTGCCTTAGCACTGGTGGACTCGCCCCATAATCCCCTCCTCTGAAAATCAACAGCAAAATCTGTTTATGAACTCTCATTTGGATTACATCAACTTAACTTCTATCCAGATTTTCCTGAAGAAGCATGGGAAGAAATCACAAATCTGGCCTACACCGCTGCCAACACTGCTGAATATTTCTCTAGCCTTTCAGCCTTTAACCCAAAAACTAAAATCACAAAGAAAAGCCGTACCAATTTCACACTAGTCCCTGATGCCTGCCTCCAAGATGAACATCACCTTGCAGAATATGTAGAAGCTATCCTCCAGGATGATATTGTGGATCTTAATCCTTTCATTAGCACTATCAACATGCACAATGCTGATTCCTCAACACCCTTGATCTTAGCTTATGTCCACCTCTTTGATCATGTCACTGCTTTTGTTGCTGCTGTGCCTGAAGTTGAGCTACCTGACCCTCCCTCCACCTCTACCATGGCTGGTTAGCAGTTCTCTGCTCCTTGCCTAGATGGGAGGTTTTATTTTGGTTTTGTTTTGTCACTCATTTGTTTTGAGCTTTATTGCTTTGTATTGGTAATGTCTGTCCCCTAGTCAGCGTGCCTCAATAGTTTCAAAAGGCAGTTTAACTAGTAGTAATTTCTTTTTTGGTTTCTAAGCCAGTTTCCTTAGGCTACCAGATGTGTGATTATAGCTTTTTCTGCTGATATAAATTTAACCTAATCTATATTTTTCTAATGGCCTTGATCATATTTTTGCTGCTTATTTAAGCTGCTATATTACTGAACAACTACTCTAACACAAGTTTTTTCTTTGCTTACAACGGTTATTATATGTTTCTTGTAGTTTAGTAGCCACTTTGACTTAAAAATAGGTTAGTAGATATGGATTATCTTGAGATAGCTGCTGCTTCAATTATATTACCCTATTCAGCCTTGTGGTCCAAGTAAAGAGATTCCATTTAAGTACTAGTGCTATATTATGCTAAAGATGGTAAGGGTCATCATTTGGCAAAAGTTGATTAATTTTTTAAGTCGTTTGGCATAATAAAGAAAGTTAAAATTTTAAATTTCAATTCACTTGGAATTATACCGGTGCCTAACTTATAATTTTTTTCAAAAAATTACCTAAAATAAAGAACATCAGACTATTGGCTCATAGTCTATAAGTACAATTGTTACTAAACAAATTGAATTGAGTTGAGGTGAGTTGACTTAATTAACAAAATGTATCAAGGTGAGGGATATTTAGAATATTTTTTTGATAAATATTCTCAGATTTCATGTCATCCTTTTTTGATTCTATCTATTCTGAACGATATGCTTAATGTTTTAACAACAGGTTACAAAGGCAAACATTCAAGAGGCTTTAAGCAAGAGACTAATGTAAAACTTTAAGTTTAACTTTTAGATACTCTTATTAGCTTTAATTTTGATAATATAAGGTTTTTTTAGAAAAGGCACGCTTTTCATCTTATCAGGTAAAAAACTTAGTATAATCAAATAGAGCCTCATCATTGTTACAAACGGCTCACTATTGATGGACTTTAGGTGTAAGAGATGTTCGCTTGGTGCTTATTCCCTCAAAATCCAACAATGGGGGTTTGATACCACAAGGATAATAAAATACTTAAACTTAAAAACTTAAAATATGTGTTTTTAAAGTTTATAGGCGCTGCCCAGGGGTATAAGAGATTATAATCTTAATAAATCAATAAAGGTATTTAAACGTCAAAACTTGATGTTTGTAGGCTTGGGAATTTCTGAATTTAGTAATATGCGATTTTAGCCTATTGAGGATCAACAAACTTGCATCTCTGGGACTGAATGATGGATAGGGCATTATTATTGGCCAAAACATATCTGTGAGGTAAGGCTTTTATAAACTTCAGCCAATCCCCATTTATAAAATTTTTGTACCTTGGAGAACCCCTGCCAAGCCTATAAAAGGGGGTCTTCACATAGGTGCTTTGAAGGATCTGGTTGTAGCTGGGGAAGTACCTTCCAATGGTAGCCCCAGGGTCTTAACATGTGTTTGGAGTAATATGACTACTCAATTTTATATTTAGCGCCCATGCAGGATTTAAAACGGTATTACCCCAATTTGTGGGGCTCCACCAAGAATTGGCCAGGGTCTTTTGGCTGACCAAATCTTCATCTAACTCATAATTGATCTCATTAGTATTGGAGATTTTAAATGTCTGACATTTCTCCTTTTGCTGGCAGATTATTCCCTGAAACCTTCTTATTCTGTAGCCTAGAGGGCAAATGTCCAACATCGCCCCCCTCAAGAATGTTGGGGGAGAATAAGGCTATAGAAAGCGACCATGTACCCAATTTATAGTGACTATAAAGGCGAGAGATTTGATCAAGTACTCATCCCATCGCTTATATGTAATTAAAAATGCCCTTTTCCAGATGGACCAGAGTTTCTCCCTTCTAAGGGTGATACAATTATGATAGTAAAGCACCAAGTCAGATACTTGGAAGGAAGGAAGAGAGGCCTGGAGCTTATTAGTGACTTGAACCTCTTTTGTGACTGTCTTCACTAAGTTGGACATTGCCTCTGATTGCAACTGTATGATATGCTGGGCTAACTTTTTATAGCTTTCTCTAGATCTGTCTTATCAGTGAATATATCTTTGGCAAGTAAAGCTAAAACCCCAGATTCTCATCTATACAGTACTTGGAAACGTGACATTTTAAGGATTATATGATACCTGATGTGGTATGCCATGAGGGCACTTGGTAAGTACTGATCCCAGTGGAGGGGATCTGAAGTAGCCAATTTTCCATACTATAGAAACCAGGGTCCCATTTGCTCTTTCCATGGTACCATTGGTTGAAGGATTATAGGGGCGGAAAAGAGCTGTTGGGTGCCCATGGAAGTTGTGAGAATCTTCACCACTCAGGAGATGAAGTTTTTACCATTATCACATATTAAAAATTGGTGTCAACCGTGTCAGATAAAGATATACTGGTGGAGGAAAGTGAATGTGGCCTTAGCCGTCTGAGCTGGGATAGCCACTGCCTCAACTCATTTAGTAAAGTGATCAATCCCAACCAATATAAATCGATTTCCACCTGTAGTTTGTGGAAGAGGGCCAACCACATCAAGACTTTTTGTGTGAAAAGGCTGTTGAGGGGTGGTAGGAGATATTGATACTTTGTTTTGAAGTTGGACTGCTTCTTACATGTTAAACAGGCATCTAAGACTTTGAAGACGGTCTCCATGATTCCCTCCCAATAGTAGCATTATTTTACCCAATCATAGGTTTTCTGAACTCCACTATGTCCTAGAAGGGCATGAGACTCCATAATGACAGGTACTCGCTCTGAAGGTCAGAGGTAGGGTAACCAGTTCACCCCCACTTTCTTGTATAGATAACCATTATCCACCTTCGTGTTATGGGAATGGCGAGCTAGCATCTTCTGGACTGATTCATCCTCATCTTCCAAGCATCAGGCGTCATTGAAGATCATGTATCCTCTCCACTTCACTATTATCTAAATGAAGGATGAGCATCCAAGTCAATATACTACATTCATGTGGCTTGTTCCAGCTCGGTGTACAATGGTCATATATAGTGTTTGAGCTTTAAAGCCCAGCGTGCCAATCGCCCAGTGGAATCCTTCATATTTTGTAACCACTTTAAGGAGACGTGGTCAGTAATCACTTTAAATGAGGTCCCATATAAGAAAGGGCGATAGTTTTTAACAGCAAGCAAATCAGCCAGTCATTTATTCTCAGAGGCACTATAGTTGCGTTCTGCCTTTGAAAGCATCTTACTTAAATATGAAACGGGGTGATCAACCCCATGCTCATTCAGTTGGGCCAAAATAGCTCCAACTGCATAATCAGAAGCATCAGTAAACAGCATAAAGGGTTTACTATAATCAGGGTGGCGCAGAATTAGCCGTTTCTGCAGTAGCTTTTATAGTGTTTCAAAAGCAGCTTGTTGTTTCACTCCCCAATGGAAAGGGTTGTTTTTAGTTAGAAGGCGTATGAGAGGCTCACTGAGCTGCTCAAATTTGGGGATGAATTGATGGTATTATCCCATCATGCCCAAAAACAACTGAATATCACGGAGGGTTTTGGGGGCAGGCATCTTGGATATCGCCTTGTCCTTATTTTGGAGAGGCTGGATCTCATCTAAAGAGATGGCGTAACCCTGGAAGTCTAACCTCTTTTGAAGAAGATACATTTGGAGGGCTTCAGCTTAATTTTAGAGGCCCGCAAACATTACTCTTCTTCAAATGAGAAATGTGCTCATTTAAGTTTTGAGAAAAAACGGTGATATTGATTAGATATACAATCACGCAACTAAGCTTCATGTCCTGAAAAATTTGGTCCATGGCTTGCTGAAAAGATGCGGGTGCATTTCACAACCCTTGTGGTAATTGGATAGATTGGAAAAGACCCTCACTGCAGATGAGCGTACACTTTTTCTTGTCTTGCAGAGAAAGGTCCATCTGCCAGTATCCGCTAGCCAAGTCCATGGCAGAAAAGAATTTAGATCCAGAGAGTTGGGCCAGAGCGTCATCAATTCACGGGGTTGAATAGTTGTCCTTCTTGGTGAGGTTATTCAGCTTGCAGTAGTCATAACTACTTGATGGTCACCATTTTCTTTTTTGTGAGCAAAAGTGGAGATGACCAGGGACTTTGAGAAGGCACCTTTACTCCCACGTCCAGTAACTGTTTAAGCTCCGTCCTAATCTGAAGCTTCTCAACTTTTGATTTCTGATAAGGCTTGGATCAAATAGGCTTGGCATCACCAACATCAATGGTGTGGCACCAGCCCTTCATATACCCATAGTCAGTATCAGATTTGGAGAAAATGTCACTATAGGACTTCAGTAAGAAATGAACTTTATTTAGTTCAGCGGGAGTTAGCTCATCAGAAAGCTGCACGTTAGGCAAAGCACATATCATTTGGTCCATGGGTAGTACCATATCTAGCATAGAACTATTATAATGGACTTGGTGGATGTCTTTGATGGGAAGCAACAGGGCTTTTCCAATCTCCTGATGCTCCTTTACAACCATGTCCTTGTTAGTGAGATTCCTCAGCAGAAGATTGATAGGTCGCTGGTAGGCATGATCTAGGATACCTGGCAAAACCCGAGGTTTCAGGGGGCTTATTCCATCAATGCTTGTTAAGTGTAGAAGGCATTTGCGGGGAAATTTCATAGTAATTTTGGTGTCAATCACCTTTTGTTCACCCGCTTTGACTACTACCTCTTCGGATGCATACAATGAGATTCCCTCTGAGCCATCCACAGAGTCAGGCAGCTTTTTTGTGTTTCTGCCTGATGTGGTATAAATAAGGGTGAGGGCGGATGAGGGTACTCAACTACACATGTATATTCCTTCTTCTTAGGCTCATCATTTGTAAAGACTAGGGGAACCTCATAATTTAGAAGTGAGAGAAATCCCTGTTTTATATTAATGATTCCCTCATACTCAATCATGAATTGAGTACCAATGAGCAGGTCTTAGGCATTGTTTTCCAAAGCCACCGCAGGAGCAACAAGTAGGAGTTTTCTAATTTATATAGGCAAGAAAATAGTCTCCAATGGCTCATGTATTGTTAGGCCCTGCAGTTCCATACTCTTGGAAATAGTTAGGTCAAGCGCCAACTTAATTTTCTTGATGATCTTAGAAGAGACCACGCTCACTGGAACACCTGTATCAAGGATGGCTAGAATGCGCACTTTATTGATAACAACCTCACCTTGGTTATGGTGGTACCAAAAGTAGGGAGGCAAGGATCTCCTTCAAACGGAGAGTGGAAGCAAGGCATTTAGCCATCTCAGGGCAGTTGTCTTTGATATATTGGAGGGTATGCACCTGCTGGGTGGATTGTATCACTGTCCCAATAAGCTGGTCTACATCACTAAAGGTATCAATTACCTCTGAATATCTCAACAACTTTTGAAGATAGGTTCATCATGGTATTATGGTAATATCAATTCTTTCTAGCCTCGACCTATCCAGAACCTGCACTTCCATTGGAGCTTCCAAAACATAATATCCTGCATCTTTACCACCCCCTCAGACTCGTCATCAGAGGGATTGTAAATGCACCTCAACGAGCTACTAAGAGGGTGAAGAAACTAGCTTAATTTTCTCACAGGGGAGGGCTTTGTCACTCTCATCTACCCTTTTGACTTTTGAAGGGAGCATCGTGGCTGTACCAACTTTTGGGGGAGACAGTGAAAGTGTAATGGCTTTAACAGTTGCTATATAAGTAATTGGCTTGGACTGCCCCATAACGGCTTGTTTTGAACTAGAGACAGCCTGAAGTGAGGCTAAGGGGGATTTAGGCAGCGGCTTAGGAGGGCGTGATGCATTATTCATTGTAGTAGACCGCTCAGCAAGAGAGGTACCAGGCAAAGTGATAACTGCCTTAACAGGCTGAGCTTTTGAACCTGAAACTTGGGGGAGCGCTGCCCCATAACTGCCAATAGTTTCTGGTTATCCTCACATAGTGGAGGAGTATTAGGTCGATTCAGCTCTGCAGCAGCTGGGTTCCAGTGTGATACAGCCATAGAAGAGGCTGAAAAGGTCAGAGTTGCTTTCCACTTTGGTGTGTATTTCAGAAGTTCAGGTTCATAAACGTCAGCTACTGCTAGAAATGCCTCTTTGATATCCCATACAGTTTGGAAGGTATTCTTGACTGTGGAGATATGCATTGCTAAAGAGGGGTAAGATGCCAAGCTAGCCACGATAGCTGCAATAGCATCATCTAGAGGGAGCAGTTTAGTCAAATAACAGAGGTGAAGCTTTGCTATAAAAATGCTCAACAAATGGGAGGATCAATTCTCCCTCTTGCAGGATAAGGCACATAAAGGCCTGTTTTTGCCGTTATAAGCTCTGTTTTGAGCCAAACTCATCCATCAGCGCTTTTTTGACTTCCTCTCAGGTAGTAAGTGTGGCCATTTGAGAAACCATGATCTCCTGAGCCATCCGATTCAAGCAGAGAAGGATATACCTGGTTTTATGGTGTTCAGTCGCTCCTTTCATCGCAGATTCATAAACATAAAGGAAGGATGCAATACTGGCTTCACCAGGAGTGAACATGTCTTAAGATGGAGGTTTAAAAATAATAAAGCTTTTGGAAGAGTGCTGCTCAAGCCTTTTTAGGTGAGACAAAGTGCTGGCTAGTTGGTTTTCTAATGCAGCTAGCATGGGTTCCAGATTAGTAGGCATTTTGGTGGTATGCAGGTACCCACTGTAGTGAGCACCACTTTTTGAATTTTGGATGTAAGAGATGCTCACTTGGTGCTTATTCCCCCAAAATCCAACAATGGGAGTTTGATACCACAAGAATAATAAAATATTTAAACTTAAAAACTTAAGAATATATGGGTTTTTAAAGTTTATTAGGTTCTGCCCAGGGGTAAAAGATAGTATATCCTTAATAAATCAATAAAGGTATTTAAATATCAAAACTCAATGTTCATAGGGAATAGGAATTTCTAAATTTAGTAATATATAATTTTAGCCTATTAAGGCTTGACAAACTTACATCTTTGGGACTAAACAATGGTAGGGAATTATTATTGGCCAAAATATACCCATGAGGTAATGCTTTTATAAACTTCAGCCAATCCCCATTTGAGAAATTTATTGCACCTTGGAGAACCCCTGCCAAGCCTATAAAAAGGGGGTCCCCATATAGGTGCTTTGAAGAACCTGGTTGTAGCTGTAGAAGTACCTTCCAATGGTAACCCTAGGGTCTGAACATGTGGTTGGAGTAATCTGACTGCTCAATTTTATATTTAGTTGCCATACAGGATTCAAAATGGTATTACCCCAATTTGTGGGGTTCCACTGAGGATTGGCCAGAGTCTTTTGGCTAACCAAATCTTCATCTAACTCAGAATCAATCTCATTAGTATTGGAGAATTTCAAATGTCTGAAATTTCCCCTTGTTGGAAGATTACTCCCTGAAACATTTTTATTCTGTAGCCTAGAGGGCAAATGTCCAACAACTATAAAGGATCATGAATTAGTCTGCTAGTACTATAACATGCAGAAACCATTTTCATCGCTACATCTGATGATCTATTTCTGTATTTATTATAAGATATAAACAATCACATTCCAAGAACTGACTGTACAACTTATAAATTGATTTGTTATAAAATATTTAATAAAGAATATAATAGGCCGCGAGCAGCTCAATCTGGAGTTTAGATATCAAGCTTCAGAAAGATGAAACCTTCGAAATTGCCTATGTCCAATTTTTACAAACCTGATCATCGCTTTGAGGTTGAGTGGTATTGGGTACGTTATCATCCATAGTCAAGGTTATCAATTAAATCGGCTCGTTTTCTCTTAACGTTCTGGGGTCCAACTTCATGCAAGTTGTCTCTGATGGGTGGCAGCTTATTTTCGGTATTCGAATTCAAGTTTCTATTCACTAATTTTGATAAGTCGATACTTTCATCTCGGAGTTGTTTGTGATTGGTTTCCAAGTCGGAAATTCTTTTAAAGATGGCATCTTGGGTCCTGCCCTCTCCTAAAAGCAAGTTAAAGATGGAACAAGAAGTGTGCTTACTAAACTGCTGAATGAAAGCATCCGTGTTACTATCGTGACAAAGTACTTTTTCTTTTGTTTCTGGATGGACGGAATTGTTAAGTATAAAAGTTAGGACACACTCATTTCTAGCTGAACTCGAACTTTGAGGATGTTCTTTATTCAAACTTTGACTGTTCTCCTTTAAATCTAAACAATTGATTATAATTGTTGCAATGAAGCTTACCGCACAGTTGGCAGAAGAAACTCAAACCTGATGTAGAATCAAGAGGCTGGGTACCTTTATCTTTCGAAAAGTGATGCTCTAAATACTCCTCAAGGACCTTTTGTGATGGGCAATCGAAATAGTGCTTCAATATTTGGAGGTATTCTTTGTAGTATACACTAGTTTCCATCTCATTAAAAAAACGGGAAACAATTTTGTCATTCATCTTGATCTACATTTAGAAATTATTAAATAGTTTAGGACCATCATGTTGAAAAATAAGTGAATATAAGCTATTACTATTAACCTGTGCTTGCCTCGTAGAAATGATAACTTTGATAGTTGAGATCACAGTTGCACGTTGCTTATATACTATTCCTTATCAAGATGCCTTTATCTTCAATCAAAAATGGTTTAATTTCTATATGCCCCTAGTCTTCGTTATCAAGAAAGAACTTTTAAGTCTCCAGATGTTGGCCACCACCTAACTCTATGAAGTCGCTACTACCATTTTTTAGTACTAGATGGTTCGCTACTACCATTGAACATTTTATACATAAAAATTTCCTCCTAATCACAATAGCCCTTATTTGACATCTTTGTAGCAAAAAATAACACTGCTGTTTATAAGGAATAGTAAAGTAATTCAGGATTGTTTAGCTGTTTTCTTATGAATATAAATCTATTTTAAAAACTAAGATGGCAAAAATGCTACTTTTGCCTTGAAACATGTATAGATTATGTGGAGTACCAAACGTCATCAGACTCAATAATTGATATGTGACTAAATTTGGGTTTTCGCTTTTATGCAAAAATATTTTGAGCTCTACAATTCAATTTACGCATAAATTCTATGCTCACATTAGCCCTTTCCGGTAAAAATTATAAATGAAACAAGCTTATGATGAAAATGATTTCTGAAGGTTCTAGGAACCAAACAGATGATTAGCAACTTTTAAGAATTTTAAAGGCAGCATCATCTCTAAATTGTTATTGGCAAAATAAAGTTATCATATTATAGAAGGATCGGATAAGTCAAAGTTTCCAGCATATAAAGCCTTTATATTTCCAAAAAAACACTTTTCTTTCTCGTTGCAAACACTTTTGCAACCCATTCAATTCAAGACTAAATCTAGTTTGATAATCTCATAGAGGGGATTAGTCTGCACCCATGTCTGGGAGCAGTTGGGCAAGCAAGGCAAGAGGAGCAGGTGGATGGCCCGCAGCCTCTAACGTTCAAAAATGCCCCGGAGAATCCGGCAGAATAGAAAAAAATCTAAAAAAACTGGCGGTCACAATTTCCCCAGAGATACTCACGTGGCAAGCACGATGCAACCAGTATATCAATATGCCACATTCCCAGCCACTTTTGTCGGTGGAATTTGGAGTCCATGTGTATCTGGACATCCAAAAAATGGCCCTATGGGAAAAATTTTGTGAAGATGTACACAAAATTTTCCTGACCGTGGTGTACGTTGCACCTCACTCCATGTCACGCGGTTTGCTGGACCTAGGTTTTGAAAGCAAAATAGCAGCAGACGAGGCTACAGCGGTGCGCGTAGTGGTTGACCTCCCTGAAGGGCAACAGGTCATTGAAACTAAATGCACCAGATGGACAAAATCAAACCAAATTTTCCTTACATTTGACTTTTTGCCTACTACGGTAAAACGTGACATTTTGGAGCAACACCTGAAAGATGGTCTCACTATATATGGCAAAATACAATCTTTCAAAATGCAACATTTCATGCTGATGCCACACCTGTGCACCGGCAAAGCCATCGCAGTTCTGACCCCAACTGAGGAGATCACGAAGGACCTAACCCAGATCCTGTACTCCACCTTTATTGACATTGCAGGGCACACCACCCACCCATTCCGGGTAACCGTGGACAGCGCACCCCCCATTTGCACCCACTGTGACATGTTTGGCCATAAGGCACATGCATGCCCTATTAAAGAGGGCATTACATTCCAAGAGCACCCCTCGGCAGCTATGGCCAGTGGAGAGGCACACTTCGAACCAACCGCAAGCACCAAAGAGGCTTTCCCGTGGGGAGCACAAGGCTGCTACCTATTGGTAAAGCCCATCTCCCCGCAGGAGCGGAAGAAGGCTAAGCAGGCCTATAGGACTGCGGCCAAGGAAGCGGCCAAGGTCACCACCACCATCCCACACTCACAACGCCAGGAGGACATGGAGACCTTCGTGGTGGAAGCAACTCGGGAATCCATCACCCAATCAGATTGGGAGGCCCAAGCCGAATGGGCCACTCAATCTGAGGATCTGATGGGAGATTCGATCTCACCCAATTGCTGCACCCAAGCCCCAGTTGAAACTGACTTGGGACCTATCCCAACCAAAAAAAAATTTTTTGCCCCACTCGACGGTGCACCAAACTTATCCGCACCACAAAAAATTTGTCCGACATCGGGAAAACAAAAAGTGAAGGCCAAAGCCAATGTGACTCTTTCTACAAAAATTAACAAAAACCCCGATAGCATTGCTGCTAATACCCGCACTGCTGTGAAAGCCCGTGGGGACCTGGAAGAGGCTGGTGGGCCAGGGGGCCCACCCCCTTGCACCTAAGGTGCGATGGGGAAACCTTCACTCTAGGGATGCTGAATATCGCCAGACTCAAGGCCTCCCCGTCCTGGGCTAGGAAACTGAGTTTTTTATAAAATAATTAACCCGTGGATATCCTGGCCATCCAGGAAACCCACTGTCCATGAGGTTCTGAGGATGCTTGGAAAACAATGCTCCTACCATCCCCATCCTTTTGGTCAAAGCACTGTGGGGTGCTAATTCAGAAAAACAATTTTTTCAAATTTACATCTTCAGAAACATTCCTAAATGACCGAGTGCTCATTGTCACCTTCTCATGGGCTGATGTTGCACACACAATCGTCAACATTTACACCCCAAATGGTGCACAAGAGCGTCAGGAATTTTTCTTGTCGGTCAAATCCCTCCCACTACCCCCTGATTCTTTCCTAATTGGCGACATGAACTGTTGGCTAACCTCACCAACAGACCGGTGGCCGCCTTCACCCCACGCCCCACAGGGTCACATAGAACTACGCATTCTAAAAGCCACCCTTGGGTTAATGGATGCACTGCCGCGACATGCCCCACTGCTCAAAAACATGATGCATCCCCACATCCAAAATGGCCAATTAAGGTCCATGACCTGCATTGACCTTATTCTAGCGCCGGCGAAATTCCAACCCCACATCTCCCACTTCAAAACAATGAAAATGGAATTCTCAGACCACCGACTGGTCTTGATAACATACCACTTACCCGTCACAGTTGCAAAGGCCCCACATTGGTGCAAAATCTGCCCCCCAGAGCTTGCGTCGCCAGGATTTTCCACATGGGTGGAAGAGGCAACTTTGGCAAAATCGTTTGTTGCACCATTTTGCGTGGACCCCATTTCCACATGGGCAACTTTCAAAAAAGACACCATCCGCCAATATCGCCATCTCTCATCCAGACACTCACGAGCCACATCAGCGGTTATATCGCACGCGCTGGTGGAATTGGCCCACTTGGAGTCCAACATTCCAGCCTCAGGATATAGCCCTGCATGGGGCCAGAAGTGGGCGGAGGCAGCAGCCCACCTCAATGCACTTGAAAGGCAACACAAACATCAGGTTTGTGTCCAATACAGGGCCACATGCATCACTAAAGGTGACAAGTGCACCGCATACTTCTTCATAAAAAATTTTGCACCACACCAGAGTGTGGCCTGCACACAGGTGCGAAGATGGGATAATTCTATCGTGGACACACCGGCTGAAGTGGCAATCAAAATGCAAAGATATTACTCTGAGTTATACTGAGCTGAACCAATTCAGCTGGCTGAAATGGCAGAATTTCTCAACAGAGCTCATATCCACACCATTTTCTGATACCCGGAAATAATGAATTTAATTACTCCGAACAAATTATGGACTACCATTCGCGGTGCGCCAAACTGAAAATGCCCAGGCCCAGATGGCATTCCATATGAGTTCTACAAAAAATATTTTAAATATATATCCTCATTGCTGCTAGCCTCACTCAACCAAAGCCTGTTGGAAATGCGCCTCCTACCAGGAGGACATGAGGCTTTTACAGTCACACTCTTCAAGAAAGGGGATAGGCTAGACTTAGCCAACTGGTGCCCCATTTCTCTAACAAACACAGACACCAAAATTTTAACAAAAATCATGGCTAACCGTTTAGGGACTGTAGCATCTGCCACCATCTCTCCAGAACAATTCAGTTTCATCCCCAGAAGGTCGATTTGGGATAACGTGCACTCTGTGGCTAATGTGTGTCAGTCCACAGCCTCTGGGGCACTTGTATTCTTGGACCAACAAAAGGCCTATGATAGAGTAAACTGGGAATACCTTAGGGCCTGCCTCCAACAATTCCGCCTACCTCCCCACTTCATTAACTGGGTGATGCTGCTCACGGAATCTGCAACAATGGCTGTGCGCGGCCCAGGTTTCCTAACGGAAGTAGTCCATCCTCAAAGGGGCCTGCGACAAGGGGACCCCCTGAGCCCACTCTTATACAACTTCAGCCTTGACCCACTACTGCGAAATGTGAATGCCCAACTCACTGGGGTCCATGTGCCAGGCCAAACCCCAGTCAAGATGATGGCATTTGCAGATGATTGCATGGTGGGGGTGTCTAATAATAAAGATGCACGCGTGCTTGAAGCCCTCATCCAGGAATATTCCCAGGTAAGCAATGCGGCACTGAACGCCTCCAAAACTGAAATCATCCTCCTTGGTCAGTTTCAGAACTGCTGGGCCCCAGCAAGTAGTTCCCAACCCAGACCAGCTGCTCGCCCAAGTCCACGCCTTACTAACTCAAAACACACTGCTCCACTGGTGCTCCCCTTGTGCCGCGACCTACCATAGGACCGGTACGCCATCTGGGCGTGTGGTTGGAGGCAGGAGGATACGCGTCAGCAGTAATGGAGGGCCATATACTGGACAACGTGACGAAGCGAATCGCCTCTCTCAGAGCCCACCCTACTACCCTCACTGGCAGGGTTGTTCTTGCCAACTCTATGCTCCTATCCAAAGTCTGGTTTGGAGCCCACGCCATCCCCTTCTCCCCAAGCTTCTTCAAATCCCTGTATGCTTTGCTACAAGGTTGGCTTTGTTCAGGCCGCCCTCCACCAGTACGGCTAGAGGTCATGTTTGGCCCTCATCATCATGGTGGCATGGGCCTACTTGACTTCAAAGCCCATGCCGCCAAGATCCTAGGCACCTGGATTGCAGCCGTCACTGCTCCTACACTCCCATCCCAACACTGGTCCTGCGCGGCCTGCTCCAACTTCTCCTGAGCCTTGGGCCTCAACAATCCATCAAACCCCCACTCCCTGATAAAATACCTCACATCACACACATCAGCCACAGGTCCTCACAGGACCAAAACCCACTACAAAATGAATCCTACTCTCCATGCAAAGCGCAGAGTGGAGAATTCGTATTAGTGGACATACAACCTGAAGAGGCCACCCCTCTCCTCAGTTCACACAAGAGGTACAGGGGCTACCCATCCATGATGGCGTGATCCCCATTCGACCCCAAGTCCTATCCAGGGTGGACTACCTGGACATGATGGACATCCCTTATTCCACTGAGACCCAAAAGACTATCTGGAAATATGCACACCATCCTCTGTTGCAGCCTCAAGTCCATTCCCATGTGTGGCGCTGCCTGAGGCGGGTGTATCGTACAGCTGAGCGCTCTAATACTTTACACTCATCCTGTGTCATGTGTGGCCAGTATGGAATGCTGTTTCACCGCCTGGAGAAGTGCCCCACCTCTAAAGTAATAAGGCGCGAAGTCCAACGTCTGCTAGGCCAGGATCAAACACATCCCTTCAGTCTGTCAAGAGATATGTTTGCTTCATCAATGGCCTCCCCCTCCCACCCTCCCTTCGTGCTCTGGTGGTTGCAATCGCCATGTGGACTATCCACACGATTGTCTTGGATGCCATCGCCGGATCCATCCCCACCCTCCCTGAAGCTGTCCACAGATTCCGGTCTCATTTGGTGGATCACTTTCAAGCGTGGATGTTTGGATATCTCCTACCACGTCGCCAGCAGCTGGTCTCCTCCTGGTTCCCAGTCTGGTTCATCAAATCAGACCCCTTCCTCCACACATGCTCAATAGTGGCTACGCCCCCTACACACGTTCCCTCCCCCTTCCCATAAGTGGCGTTCCCGCTGGCAACAAGAGATAGCATTGCTTTCTGGGGTGCCTCACCTGGTACTGAGTTTTGTCTCGTCTGAGTTATATTTGGAAGTGTCCATCCCATGGTCAGCCTTCCCCGCAATAAATTTAAAATTTAAAATTTATTTCCCAAAAAACAGTTGGGGTAACCTAGTTCAAAGCAAATGAAGCTAGCATATTTTACTGAAAAAGTAAATTTAAAGCTCCTTATTGATCAAGATTGAGTTTAGAAACATCTCAAACCTGAGAAAAATTGCTGTAACGTGGCACAATCCAACTTATACAAATGGGTCACTTACTATGCCCCACTTTAAATGTCAAGTTTCAAAAAATCAGTACAAATCAAAAAAGGCTACAATTGACGTCGACAATTAATACTTGGATTGTAGAACTCTTGGATATAGCAATTAATCTAAGCTTAATCTTATTAGTACTAAATGGCTCCTTGTATTATATTCTTCTTCCTATTGGTCTCTTTATTTTATAAATCAAGTTTCAGAAATTGGCAGGTTTCAAAGCATATTTGCATCTAAAATGTGCTCACGAAATCCCAAAAATATATAGATCTAGTTCCCTTATACCTTGATTGGTATGCTATGATCATCGCATCATCCACATTACTTCATGCAGGTTTCATTCCACTTTTAGTTTTTTTACTTTTGTGAATCAAAATAATCTGTTACTTTCTACTAGGAACAGTGCCAGCCTGACATCTTTATCTCATTTTGGCAAATCAATCCAATTTAAATATATTTTCCTATTTAACTTGAATCGACTCACCCCTGTTCCATCCCAGACAGTCAGATAACTTCGCTCATCTAAAACCAAAACTCATATCTTCGATTACCTTTGACCATTAATTTCAGATACTTTATGTTCTATATTAGGTGCTTTCAAAACTGTTCAAAGAGCTTAAAAATCATAAAGTGGTTTAACCAAAGTTTGAGATTGCTTACTCTTTATTATTGTTGGCTGCCTAAGTTGTAAGAGTGATGATGCCAAATATTTTAATAGCTAATAAAATTCTACTTTTAGTAATATAGCCTTCTTAATGATATATGTGTCAAGGGCTACAGTAGATTAGGTCTGACTTATATATTCTACACTCATATATTTAATTAGTATAAATTTTCTTTATAATATTTAGTTTTCAATTAAATAATCTTTCATCTCTCACTTGTACAGTATAGGGAGTAATGTAAAAAAATCAATATATAAATAATAGTGTTTAATTTAATACATAACCTTAGCAATGATCAGTTTATATCTAAACAGAAGTACTCCATTCTATTTATAGTTTTTAGCTATCCCTGTGAAAAATGGTATATTTATTGCCCTTTGCACATGAGATTGGGGTATCAAGAGGAAGCACATGTTGGATGAGAATTTATTAAAAACTAGCGGAGTTACCCGCGCTTCGCTACGGTGTCTATAGAATTTCAGGCGATTCAAATTTATTAATATAGATTTTATATATAGTTAAGCAATTCCTATTCGGCCAAATTTAATTGCTCAATCGAAGCAACCAAAACCACCAACCACTCTACTAAAACTACTGAACTTATCAAATCAACCAATAACTAATCACCCCTCAAAACTAAACTGTGTCTTATTGATTTGACCAAAACCATCAACCACTCAGCCAAACAAAATAAACCTATCAAATCAATCAGATTCTAAATTATTTTAGTTTTTATATTGGTAGATAGCTATCAATAAGTACAGAAACCATTAAACCTATTAAAAATTCCAACCTCCAACCACTTAGCTAAAATCAATTAAGCCTGCCAAATTAACTAACCCATCAATCACTTACCTGAAACTATTGAGCCTATCGAATCAACCAAAAAATAAACCACTACTCAGCAAAAACCAATTACGGAACTTACAACAGCCAAAAACTACCAACCCCTTATCAAAAACCTATGAAAAAATCGAATTAAATGAATATGAAAATACCCAGCCAAAAAATACCCAGCCAAATTGATATACATGTTAGAAATATATGTTCTAGGTCTTAAATAGAACTGATATTTAAATTTACATGATTATTTTAAATAATTACATATTAGCATTCCGTTCCCAAACTTTATAGAATACTTGTGCAAAGTTTGGTGATTTTTGGCTATTTGCTCGAGATAATGCATCCGGTATAAATAAATAAACAAAATGATAGTTTTATAAAGAAAAGTTTGGCTAATTCTTGTTGATACCCAGTTTAGCACAGATTTGTTTTGGGCCTTAAGTTTACCTGATGATCCTAATCAATTCTTTTTTATATTTGTAGATGGTTATCGATAATATTAAAAAATCAAATCATATTGAATCATTATAAAATTACCAACCATTCAGCCATACCCAATTAAACTTATCGAATTAACTAAACCACTTAGCTAAAACCATTAGATTAAAAATCAACCAATCACCAACCGCTTCGTAACCAAAACTAAATGTATCGAAACAACTAAAATCACCAACCACTTACCAAAACGAATTAAATTATCGAATCAACCAATCACTAACTTCTTTACTAACACCGTTAAGCTTAATCAACCCTAAACCACCAACCGTTCGCCAAAACCATTTAAACTATCGAATCATCCGAATGTCAAACTTCTCGGCCGTAACAATATACCGATTTCCATTAAAAACATATAAGATTTTCACTTGTTACATATAAAACTTTTTATTTTACTATGAAAATTAAAGATCGGGCTTCGAGGTGCACACGGACCCCCTCCCGTCCACCTATAGCCAAATTTTCAGAGCTCTACATGCTCTAGTTTTGGCTGGGCATCGCACACACGTACACATTTGCTTTTATATATATCTATATATATAAAAAAATGAATGTCTGTCTGTGTGTATCTATGTATGTCCCGAATGCATTCCTATACCATTCATCCAATTGTGATGAAACTTTGGTGAGTTGTTGTGTGCATACCTGAGAAGGTTTATAAATTTTAAAAAATATTATTTTAATAGTAAAATAAAAAGTTTTATATGTAACAAGTGAAAATCTTATATATACTTCAATGGTATTCACTATATTGTTACAGCTGAGCAATTTGATATTCAGCTGATTTGATATTTTAAATGGTTTTGTTAAGTGATTAGTGGTCATTCAGGTATTTAACAAGTTTATCTAAATCAAAACTTTGAATCAAAAGTCCAATTGATCTTAAAAATACCTCCTCTAGCATAATCAGCTCCTCTCTCCCACAAATATCACTTTTTATAGCAAAAGTGAATTGAACAAGAACTGAGAGAGCAACCAACTGCCAGAACGCACTGAAATTATATAGAGCAGTGAACAAAGGCCAACCACCCAAGCATAGGGAAGTCTATTCGCCCGACTGTGCGCAGCACATAGAAATGGATGACTTGCCTGCGCCAATATTAATTTTTAATAATAATAAAAACAAAGGATGCTATGATGGATGTACCATCTAATGACCTTCCTGCTGGCCCATGCCCCGACATGACTAGAAATGGGGAAGGGCAATTTACCATGTGCACATCAAATAATAATCTGGTGACATGAATGATGACAAAACATGCAAACACATTGATGAGTCATAGAGCCCTAATGACTAGCGCGGATGATGGGGTTGACTCCCTAGGATCAATGACCACTGACACCCAGATGACAAGAGAAACCTTCTGGGAGCAAGGCCCAATGCTGAGAACAGTGGAGTCAGAAATATTCCCCATTGAACCTCAATCAGCAGGGGGGACTGGGGCCTTGAAGGGTGAGAAAATTATTGCCAATAAAACAAAAAACCTGGACAAAGTATTGGTAGGATCTGACACTGACTTGGATTTGAATAGCAAAAATTGGAGGTTCAAACCAACAGAGCCAAGCAATAAAAAGTTTTCTTCCAACATGAAGAAATTTACCAAATCCGCTCAGGGTATTTGAGTGAAGTACACGTTGGGCTCCAATTCTGAAAAGGCCCAGTTGGGGGGGCAAATGGTCTCCAACCAAAATCAATTCAGCAACATAAGTAATTCATCAGGTGGGATGCCTGATATACTATTGGGCACAATCCCCAATGAATGCATGCTGACAGGGGGCCCTAGATCAACAATGAATTGATAGCTGATCCCAAATAGCCAATCGCCACCCCAAGACAATCCATTGGGGACCAACCAAGGTGGGGGTGAAACTATATTGGGGACCAAATCTGAGGGATTGGACACCCAAGAGTGTTCAGCAAAAAACTAAAAGTATTACCAGAAGGGGCAGAAACCCTGACAGCAGTCAAGTCAATGGCCAGGGCCCCAGAAAAATTTACACCAATCCAGTCAGACATGTTAGCGCGTTGAGGCGTGTCCACCTGCGAGGTCAAACAATGGGAGGCCCTCCAGTTTCTGTACTCTACAGTGACTCAGTGGGTCTCTAAAAGTATCAAGCCAGCTGTCATGGCTATATGATGCACCCATAAATTTTCTACCGGAGTGTCCAAACACTGGCTTGACACCTAAATATCAATTAACATGGTGGTACAATTCAAGGCATCCTGAGTTTGAACCAAAGATGCCCTGGAATAGATGAAAATCCCCATGGACTACAAGGTGATAGAGGCCACAATCTGTTAAGATTTAAAACTGGCAGACGCAAAAGCCTGGATGGAGGCTGGCATTGACCTATTAAATGCGATGGAGTACAATAAGGTGGGCATTACAGCATGATATGCCCAAGCCATCAGGAGCTTGGGCCTCAACCTAACAAATTTAGCTGAGTATGCTAGACAATTCCCAAACACATCTATGGCCCTCGAATGGGCCTGACACTCCATTCCAGTGGACATGGCACTGGTATGGTATAACATTACTTTCTCCCCAGAGTAGGTACTATCATGGATCATGGCCAGGTTCAAGGCAACTGAGGCCTTACACTGGTCATACACCTGAATCCCACCAGCCACCGCATCAGACCTGATGAAAGTGGGCTGGACAAAGGAAAAGGTGGTGGAATGGGGACCCTTTAGGGATTGGTTGCTGGAAGAGGCCATCAATTGGTCTGCCAACAGATTCATACCAATGGGGATGAAATACTGGTTCTGAGAGGGGATTAGTATGGAGCTAGTGCGCGAATGGGCAGAGCTGGGGGTGACTAAACTGATTCACGAAACCCTTAGAGGCTGAACATTCCTGATTGAAAAGTGGAAAATTTGGCACGACGCTGAAACTCTCGCTGAGGCTGCAGACTGGGACACAGTGGGGTTCACCCCCCAATCAGCCCAACCGTGGATGGAACATGAGATCTCACCACAGGCGGCAACAGCGGTAAAAGGGGTCATGACCCCAGATTTGGGCTGAGAATGGCTCAAAGTGGGGATCCACATTGAAACTATCCAGGATTGGAAGCAATCCTTCCCAGAACCGATGTTAGCAGCCCCATATGCTGTCAAAGGCTTCACCACCTCGGAAGCGTTCCAATGGAGTGAAGCGGGTGTTCCAGCAGACATGGCATGGGTATTTACAGATGGGGGCTGGAATAGTGTTACAGTAAGGGACTGATGCCAGCGTAGCTCAATTATGCTGGAGGTCCTCCAACAATACCTCCACCCAATGTGCGGCCTGGAATCTGCTCTCAAGTGGTACTGACTGGGGTTCTCACTATTGGAGGCCCTAGAGTGTCAGAGCCTAGAGATTGGAGTGCAAATGGCTAGAAGTATCAACCGCTGTGGTATCAATATTCACCAGTTCGAAGCGTTCCTCAGCTGGGGACTCAGCCTTGATGAATTGGTAAGTTGGATTTTGAAGGGAAAGACCCCTGCTGAAGTACCCAAACCAAGCGCGAGAACCAAATCTTACAGCGCCATGGTGGCGAATACTGAAGACAACACCTGGAATGGAGCAGGGATCCACATCAAATACATCCATCAATTGATCAGTAGGGGCTTTACAGATCGCCAGGCACCAAAATCATATCTAAAAGATGCTATCTGAATCCACCTGCAACTAGTGGAGGAGGAAGAATTGTCTGACCTGAAATTGTCAATTTATCAAAAATTAGATGAAGACCTAGCTGGAGGGGACTTTAATCATCACTGGGTACCCAAATGGGACTATATAGATATAGCGATCCCATGCGAGTTGGACCGCAAGAAGCTCCTCAAAATTGGCATCAAGTACAAGGGGATTTATCTGCAAATGGAGCTGACCAGATATGCCAACCAAACTGATAGGTGGGTAAACTTCCAGAATCTCCCTACCAATTGTGAACGGGAGTAGGTGCATGAAGCAATCCAGACCAGATTGTCATACTATGGGGAAGTACAAGAATTCTGGCAAGCCAGTGGCGATTACATTGCAAAGTGCCTCCACCCTCGGACAGTGGAAGCGCTGTATGAACTGGCACCCTGGATGAAACCAAACAAAATTGCTCTACCCAGATCATCCACCTGCCTGGCCTCGATAGAGTAGTATATGTCAAACAGGAGGATGCCAAAAAAGTGTGCCAGTTCTGCTACCAGACTGGGCACACAATGGTTCAATGTCACCATCATAAAGGTAAAACTACATGATAATATGAATATGACCCCGTTGGGGGAATCACCAAGGTGGGTACCAAGACCTTCCTCCACCCGAAAGCCAGAGAATGGATCCCGCGCAACTTAATGGAGGTAGCAGATATGAAATGCCAGTGACAATTAGACCTGGCACATAGAGAAGCGTGGGAACGAGAAATGGCAAAATGACCCAAAGCAGATGACAAGCCATTTATAAATCCAAACCCCAAATCTTATGAAATGGATGAGGGAACTATCCCAGGACCAACAGAGAAACGTCCAACCCAAGTGGAATGGACAGTATGGGAGGAGGAAAGATGGCAGAAGGTGAACCTGAAGAAGTCTCCCAAGCAAGGGCAGATGCAGGATACCAGCAAGTTGAAATTGAAGCCTGACAAGATGAAAGGGAATACAAAAACAAATTTGGAAGTCATCAGCAAATAAGCCTGAGGCGACCAGCAAAAAATTAGCAGGAGCAATGAAATTGACAAAATCAGCCAAGCAATCACCAACTAAAAAATTGAGTTCTGCCAATAAATCAAACAATGGGGTGCGAATCCGGCTGATGAATGAGGGAGAATCTGCCAGTCCACCCGCAGGGAACAAGGGGCACCTGGACCCAATCATAAAACTATCTCCATTAACCATTGACAGGGAGACAGGGATGGTGACTGAATTCCCAGTGCACAAGATGCCTGGGAATATAATCCCATTCTCAACCAACCAACCCCAAAAACTAAATATTGCACCCCGCCAACCATCGACACCACCACTATTGACCAACCAGACCTCAGTATGGGACTCAATCCATAACCCAGACAACGCTAAACCTCATACCCGTGGGTTGGGCAGCCAGAAATGAGGATAGAGACTAAAAATGCTTGGGGGATGGCGAGCATACAAATAAGGAGGAGGAAAATGCACCACTTAAAAACTAATAATAATAATGACTTAAATTTTTATTTCAGAAACACAAGCTGGTAACCAAAAGGAAATGGTGCTAAGCCCAAACCACGACGTAAAAAACCACCCATGGTCCCACCAGATAGGCTACCAAGCCCTATGGATGGACCACATGGCGATAGTTGCAATGGACAAGAAAATAGACCTGGAATTCATGGAAGAAACTCACGCCAGTAGGATCTTGATAGTGACGGCTACAAACAGAGACACTGGCAGGAGCATACATGCGGTAGCAATCTACGCCCCACCAAAGCTCCACAAAAACCATATTTTTGGAAGTTCTTAACGGATGTGCCATCCAAAGTGACAACCATTTATAGCAGGCGACCTGAACTGTTGGATGAATGCGAGCTGGGATACATACCTGATGAGAGAATTCCCACCAGTAAAGCTGACAAGATGCTTGATTACCTAGTCAAATTGGGGATGTGCCTAATGATTAACAAAGAAGATGATAACCTTGCCAATCTAATGCAGTGGTCATATGATGCCACCAGAACCCCACTGTCAGGATCACGTTTAGACTACATCCTCATATCATCAGACCTCAGGCTGATGATGTCCAACAGTGAGGTTAGCATAAATGCTGAATGCAACCACATGGTTGTCCGGGTGGATATTGACCTTGATTAACCTCTGAGGAACCACGAGTGGCAACTGGCACCAGCTATGCTGAGGAATGGGGATTGGCACCAAATGGTTGATGCGGGACTGGATTGACTGGTAGCGCATCTGGACAACCACCTGGAGTTGAACCCACTAGAATGATAGACCCAGATCAAAGCAAAAATGAAACATGATAGTATGAAGTTCAAAAAAGCGACCTCCTACAAGTGAACAGCTGCCATGAAGCAACTGAAGTCTAAATTAGAAAGGCTGAGGCTCATCCGCTGGGACATCAAGGACTGGTGGAGAAAGTACTGAACAACACACAAAAAGTATTGGCCATAATGATGAAGCAAGACTCAGAGAGATGGACCAATGCAACTTACCAATATCAGAGCCTAGCGGGGATGATGACCAAAGAGGGCCTGAAACACCTCAAGGAAATCTGAACTAAGGCTAGGGTATGGGAAGTGGAGACAGCAGATGGGGAAGTATCAACAGACCCTGAAACAATCAAGCATGAGGTTAAGCTTTTAAGGCAATCTCTTCAGAAAAAGAAAAATGAGAAAATTGGCAACAAAAACCCTTATTGACCTGGCCAAGCTGGCACTGGATGGCTGTACGCTGAGACGTTGCAAAGATATCCACCAAAATCTCTTTTGACAAAGTTAAGAGGGCGCTAAAGGAGTCACCAAGAATGAAAGCGCCATGCCCTGACAATATTTGTGCAGAAATATACAGCATATTCCAAGACCACATAGCGCTGGAGCTCAAAGCCCTCTTTAACCACTACTTGAACAATAGCAAACAGAGCCTGGGAGGCCATGAGACCCAAATTGTACTTCTTTACAAAAAAGGCCTCAGACGCCAACTTCAGAACTGGCGCCCAATTGCACTATCAAATGCCAATTATAAACTGCTCACGCGCATACTATCTAATCAGCTGATGGCAACAGCACCGCGCATGCTCCATAGTGCCCAACACAGCTTCATCAAAGGCTGTAGTATATGGGACAACATTGGTTCAGTCCAGAACATACTCCAGGATATGAGGGGCATCAAACAAGGATACCTTATGTTCCTCAACATGGAAAAAGCATATGACCGAGTAGCGTGGTCATTCCTACACAAGGCACTAAAGGTGGTTGGTATCCCTGACGCATTTTGAGCATGGATAACGACGCTGTACTCAGGCCTGGTAATGAAGGTTATGATTGCAGATGGTGCAACCAACGAAATCCTTGTTGGGAAAGGTCTCTGCCAAGGAGACCCTATGTCACCAATACTCTTCAACTTTGCAGCTAACATTCTACTGGCAGCAGCGGACGCGAAGCTCTGAGGTTTAGTGCACCCTAACCAAATACCACTGAAGATGCTAGCATTCACTGACAATACTGTAGGAATAAGCTCCGCAATTGACCTCCAGGGTGCTGAGAAATTATTAAACCTCAAATTAAAAACCAATTTGGCAAAAACCTCAGTGATGAAGGTTGGCAACCCGAGCTTCAGCTCACCAACTGACACAACGCCAATTATGAGCTCCCAGACATCCTGATACCTTGGGATACTCTTCAATGACAAGGGACCAGCGGTACAGGAGACCAAACAAGAAGTATTGTCAAGCTTATTGATCTGAATGGCATGCTGGAAAAGTGCCAGACTATGCCTCAAGGAGAAAGTGCAGGCAATAAACGTATTCATCTTCTTGAAGCTGTGGTATATTGCTCATGTGCTGCCAATGATCCCAAACTTAGAGAAGAAAATCAGGTTAATGCTCCGAACTTTCCTGTGGTTCAAGGCGAAGGTGGCACCAATACCACTGGAAGCCCTGTCAAAACCAAAGAACAAAGGAGGCATGGGCCTCCTGGACTTTGAATCTCACGCCTGGCGCATATAGGGGAAGTCATTTCTGAAGCTAGCACAGATGCACATGCACTGCCCAACCCTAGCATGGGGCGTGAACTGGGAAAGAGCCCAAGGCCTCCAAGAGCTGGTCTCCCCCTGATTGATATGTGAATGGATGGCGAACCACCCGCGAATAACCTCCCAAAAGGTGCCCCACACCTCCCCCACACTACTGGTGACTATGCAATTGGGCCATGCACCAGAGCAGGTGGTCATTTGAGTGATCGGACTGAGAGACTGACCAAATTCATAAGGACGTCGAAGCACATAATTCTGCAATGATTTCTGCAACAAGCTGAGAGGAGTTTAACCAAATCGCCTGTGAATATGCAACCAAGTTGATCAGAATAAGGTACAAATCGATGCTGATAGAATATGGGGATCCACTCCTGAAACTGGGGCGCAATCCACCCATCCACCCTTGAATCCTAAATAACTGGACTACCAAAGGCCACGACACCAACTACCCAATGAAGAAGTTGATTTTGGGCCTGAACTCCCACTTGGTTACTGCCAAACAGCGTCTGGTAATCTGGAAGATTTTAAATTGGGCATTCAAATCGGGAAAACACAGCAGGCCAGACTACCAGCACAAAGAATGCCCCATATGCGCAGAACCAGAAGCAGACATAGCACACTATTATTATGAATGCGCCGTGTTCAAAAATTACTGGTCCACAATGCATTACATCCTATCAGATGAACATTCGCCACAGGGTATACATCCATTGCAGTACCTTTTCTTTATGAAAACCCTGAGAACAGCTCCAATCCAACTACAAGCCTTCATTTACCATTATTGTGTATGGGTAACACACTGTGCGCTTATCAACAAGGCCTTGAGCTATGAGCGCCCCCATCACAGAGGTTTGGTATTGAAGACCATTCAGATTATCTCCAATCAGCTCCGCCAGATCTCAAAATTCTCATGCATAATCCCCAGGTGTTATAAAGCCACACATTTGGCTTTCCCCGCTGGATCGCTCACCGCATGTGATGAAGCCACTAATCAACTGAGAATTAAATGGCCTGTAAGCCTGCCAATGCTAGAACTGTGGCTAGCAATGGCAATCACCAATCAGCAATGGTCGGATGTGCTAGAGCTCTAGCAGCCTGAAACCATGGTCCTTTTACCCTTGGCCAAATCTCCTGTATTCCGCCCTCCCCTCTTACTTTCCCTTAAATTCTATTTTAATAAAGTATAAAGTTTTTTAAAAAAATCTAGCATAATCAGCTCAGCTTTTGGCTTTAAACTTCAACTCTATAAAAGGTCAGTTGTTTGAATTCTGGCATAATCACTTTTTATACAATTTTCTTAAACTCACTGCCAATTTATCTGTTTGTTTGTAATTTGATCTTACAAGCTCTAATCAGACACTTATCAGGTATACTTAAAGCTCAGAACCAAATCTGTGCTAAACTGGGTATCAACAAGAATTAGCCAAACTTTTCATTACAAAAATAAAATTGCTGTTTATTTATATATACTGGATGCATTATCTCGAGCAAATAAAAAATCACCAAACTTGGCACAAGTATTCTATAAAGTTTGGGAATGGAATGCTAGTATGCAATTAACTAAAGAAATCATATAAAGTTAAATATCAGTTCTATTTAAAATCTAGAACATATATTTTTAATATATTTATATAGCAATTTGGCTGGGTATTTTCATATTTATTTAATTTGATTTTGACATGATATATGTCCTATGGTTGGGAGGTAAGTTCAAAGTATGAGATCATACCTGACAAGCTTAGACTATTATGGGTGTGGATTGCTTTTGCATAGGTTGACTAATAAAATTGACTAGATTTAATAGATTTAAAATAGTTTATTGTAGATGGCAATCAGTAATTTTACTATAGACTGGCCAATTAAATCAACTGATCAATATTATATATATTGACATGATATATGTCCTATGGCTGGGGGTAAGTTCAAAGTATGATATCATACCTGACAAGCTTTCTTAAATTTTATTTGAGGTGGGCCAACCTGGGGATGATACCGCACCAATTGAGGGGAAATCAAAGAATGGGAAAGGAGGATAAAATCCAGAAAACCTCCACGCATGGCATATGATAGGCAAGAACTCCATGGACCGCCTTTGCTATTTGCTATCTCAGTTCAGGGCATTAGTGCAATGCCAACACAGTCATAGTCATCCCCTACCCAAAGTTCCTGTACCAGAATCAAACTTGGGGAGGCAGAAATAGAGGTCCCTATTCTACCACAGGGGTATCCTCCCCACCTGACGAGCTTTTTTATTAGTTACTTTATTACTTAACACACCCTCATAATATCTAAAAAGATAAAGTATCCTTTACCAAATTCAAAATAAAGAGCATGATAATGTATTTTACTTTCTAGAAAGGCACAACATTGGCACAGTATGAACAATCAGTTAGTCATTACCCATAATAATGGTACACTTACCTGGTGGGTGAAAGACATATATCATGCACTTAAGCTTTTTACTATAAGGTAAAAGCTCTAAATCATTTTTTATAGGTTTTTGATAATGGTTGGTAGTTTTTGGCAATTGTAAGTTCCAATTTTTGGATTTTGCTGAGTAGTAATTTATTTTTTGGTTGATTTGATAGGCTCAATAGTTTCAGATAAGTGATTGATGGTTTATTTAATTTGGCAGGCTTAAAAGATTTTAGCTAAGTGGTTGGAGGTTGGAATTTTTAATAGGTTTAATGGTTTCTGTACTTATTGATAGCTATCTACCAATATAAAAGCTAAAATAATGTAGAATCTGATTGATTTGATAGGTTTATTTTGTTTGGCCGAGTGGTTGATGGCTTTTGGTCAAATCAATAGGACACAGTTTAGTTTTGAGGGGTGATTAGTTATTGGTTGATTTGACAAATTCAGTTAGTTTTAGCTGAGTGGTTAATGGTTTTAGTTGCTTTGATTGAGCAATTAGATTTGGCCAAGTAGTTATTGCTTAACTATATAAAATTTAAATGATTAATTTAAATCACCTGAAATTCTATAGACACTGTAGCAAAGCATGGGTAATTCCGCTAGTAGATTGTAAAATTATACCTGGAAGGGAGGATACCCCAGTGGTAGAATATGACCCTCTATCACTGCCTCCCCGAGTTCAATTCTGGTATAAGAACTTCAGTTAGGGGATGACTATGATTTTGTTGGCATTGTGCACCAATGCCCCAAACTGAGATAGCGAATAGCAAGGTGGTCCTTGGAGTTCCTGGCCTATCATATGCCATGCATGGAGGTTTACCATGTTTTATCCTCCTTTCCCATTATTCAAATCCCCTTCATCCTTCATTGGTGTGGTATCACCCCCAAGTCAGCCCATCTTAAGTAAAATTTAATATTATTTGGCTAGAAGCAGGATTTCTATGTACTGATACAAAAATATCTTTTGTCTTACCTTGTTTTTCATGATCTGGATACTTAAATATACTTTGACATGATATATGTCCTATGTTTGGGGAGGGGGGTATGTTCAAGTATGAGATTATAGTGTGACAAGCTTAAATTATTATGGGTGTGGTTTGTTTTTCATAGAGTGACCAATAAAACCAACTAGATTTAAAATGAATTATTGTAGATGGCAATCAGTATATTTAGCATAGAGTGACCAATAAAATCAACTAAATCTAAAATGAATTATTGTAGATGGTGATCAGTAAATTTACTATAGACTGACCAATTAAATCAACCAACAAATAAAATGAGGTAATATAGATAGATATCTTAAAGCTTACCTTATAATTGACTGATAGAATCAACTAAATAATAAAAACTAAATAAATAAAAACTGCCAACCTTATACCCAAAACATTGGACTAATCAAATCAACTGAACCATTAATAGATATTTCATAGAATATTTGTCAGGTTTATCTGAGATTGGTAAATAGTCTAGGTTTAGATGTTAAATATATATTCATTTATAATTAATTATTTATAAGGTGATTTTCTGAACTACCACAAGAAAAATGCTACCTAATTTTTATATTTTAAATTTATTTGAGGTAGGCTGACCTAGGGATGATACTCCAATTAAAAGAAATAAAGAAATGGGAAAGGAGGATAAAACCTGAAAAACTTTCATGTGCGGTGTATGATAGGCCAGGAACTTCATGGACCACCTTGCTATTGGATATCTCAGTTTGTGGCTTTGGTGCACAACGCCAACACAGTCATAGTCATCCCAACCTAAAGTTCTTGCACTAGAATTGAACTTGGGAGGCAGTGGTAGATGGTCCATATTATACCACTGGGGTATCCTCCCCTTTACCCAATTTAATATGATTAAATAAAATGTGAATCTATTTACCAGCTACTTGCCTGCTTCATACACAGTTTTAGTTATGCTAATCCAACCATTACTTAAATAATCTAACCATATCAGGTATTATTCTTTTGAAAGTTAAATGACCAAACACATTAGTATCCTATCATAACAGTAGATAAAATGATAAGAAAGTTTCCAACAACCTTCAGCCATAAGGGATATATCATGCACTTAAGTTTTTTACCATAAGGCAAAACTTTAATCATTTTTTAAATAAATAGAGCACCTGTGATTTATTTCTTAAAAGAAATTAGTGCTCTTTGTTATAATTATATTTAAAAGTGAAGCCTCTCCCTTAGAAAAAATATTTACTTATTTTAAATATACTTTTTTAAGAGTAGTTAGCATGGCAGGGTAGTTCCTGCTTCCACTCTAATACAGGTTTTTTCAACACAAGTTCAAGACCTGTACCATCTATAAAATATCTGGTGTGGTATATTTGTCCTAAGGTCAACCTGTCTTGCTGACTTTTTTTAAATATACCTTTTTCCTTCAATTTTACCATTATTTAGTACTAGATGGTCCTCAATTTCACCATTTTGCATTTCAATTTTCATTATTCTGAAATGAAAATACAAAATGTTGAAATTAAAATGCAAAATATTGCTATTGAAATCTAAAATATTGATACTGAAATTAAAAATATTGAAATCAAATTACAAAATGTTGAAATTGAAATGCAAAGTGTTAAAATCAAAGGAAATAAGGTATATAACCTTTGTGGGACCATCTAGTACTAAAAAAAGGTATATAACCTTTGACTATATCTGCATACTATTACATATGATTAGATTTGTATGCTATTGATATCAGATTATCTGATGAGAACTTACTACCTCAAACCCCTAAACCAAAATCATATATATGTTTTTAATCCTCATTTTGGGATGATAAGGTACGATACTAAAGATACTTTATAAATTGTTTAGGTTGCTTTAAACTATCTAACCTTAATATGCTTGATCTGTAGACTTTATCCTTTAACTATTAAAAACACATTATAAATTCTCTTCAGACTCTATCACATATCTATACCAAATTTTAATCCTATATAAAACACATTCACTGACTGATGTACATACTGACTGACAACTGAAACCTTCAAGTCTGATAGGTTCAATCTATTTAGGTGAGTAGGTGAGAATTGCAAGTAATATCAAATCTGAAACTAACAAGTCTGATAAGTTAATCAATTTGGGCGAGTGGGTGAGTATTGGCAAATATTTTCAATAATTCACCAAATAGCTCACCTGAAACTAACAAAAATCAGTATAGAGTTTTAATTAGATAAGATAGCTTATTAAGTATATTAGGATAACCAGTTCACCAGCCATGAGGGCAACAGCAAAGCTTAGTCTGAGTGGCTTGAGAGTAGCGCTGGCACAGCTTATAGGCTGTCAGTGTGAGCTTATTATCTGATAAACTTTAATACTGTAGCGAAGCATAGATATCTGGATGTTAGGTTTATATAATTTTAAAAACCAGCCTAATTTGTTCCCCTAATTAATATAATACTTTTAGCAAGTTAAGTAGAAGATGATTTAGTAGTTTGGAAGGCATGTCACATACTCAATAATTTTAAATATATATAGAGATGTTTTGGGTAGCAGTTTGATGTTATTTTATTGATTCAATAGATTTATTTTGTTTGGCTGAGTGGTTGATGGCTTTTAGTTGAATTGATAGGACACAATTTAGTTTTGAAGTGTGATTAGTTATTGGTTGATTTGGTAAGTTCAGTTAGGCTTGGTTGAGTGGTTGGTGGTTTTTTGGTTGATTTGATTGAGCAATTAGATTTGACTAAGTGGTTATTGTTTATCTATAAATATAATAAAATTAATAAATTTGAATATTTGAAATTCTATAGACACCGTAGCAAAGCATGGTAATGAATGCTAGTGACTATATAAGTAACATTTAATTTTATTTATTTTTTAAGGTACAAATCAGTCACAGATGATAGCTAATTATTCTCTTCTAAAAGTAAACGAGGCAAGTCAACCTTGGGACAAATATACCATGCAAGTTTTTTTTCATGTGCTGGTTTCAAACCTGTTTCAATCAAAACCCAAACCAGAGTGGAGTAGTAACCACCCTGCTATGCTACCACCCCTCTGATTATTCTCTTCTACTTTGATTAAAATTAAGCTTTGAAATACTTTCTCTTAGCCATGATTATTTTTATTGTTTGGTCTGAAATATATAAAATCTATAAGTAGTTTTATTCACATAATATTAAATCTAGATAAATAAAATATGAAGCTTAAGAACATTATCAGTGTATAATCTTATAAGCTTTAAAAATACTATATATTTAGCTCCCAGTATGAAACTCTATAGTTAAATTTCTCTTTACAGGAACTTTTGCTCTTGATTTGCTCACTTTTGGTTGATTTGTGCTTTAAATTTAGTAAAAACAGCTCCACTCATCATCTCTCTATTCAAGTTACCTATGGCAATGCATTTGACGCCTGTTGCCCCCACATGAGGCAGTGGTACACACCTCCTAATGTTTTTCAGCCATTACTAAAACATGCTCAGGCTGGCTTAACTAGTTCTCAATTCTTCAGAACGCTATGTAACGCCTAAGGACTTAGCCTTACGACTCACCCAAACTCAGGCTGTGCCATGTTGTCCCCTTGTGCTCTCCTGGAGCAACATGAAATTTAACCTTTGGGTTGAATATGGTAAGTTGTTCCCCTACTCAGACAAAGCTATTATCAAATTAGCCCAAGCTGTTATGCAGCCTGCAGGCTTCATTGACTTCCTCCCCTTCAAGGGGTATTTTGATCTCTGCTTCTCAAGTGAAGCTGATGCTGCAGTAGCAGCTACTATCCCCCTGGTGTTCCAGGGCACCCCCTCCCAACTACTCATACCCGGTTGCCCACTGATACCACCCTTGTAACTCAGTTTGCAGGCCTCCCTATCCACCTATCACTCAAAATTTTAATGAATTAAATTATCGCTGAATTATCAGAATATGTATTGATCCCATAATACAATTTGTGGTTCCCAATGGAGCCACTCACCTTGCAGGCACCCACGCCTTCATGACTATTTGTCCAGTATCAACAGAAATAACCCTCTCAATCCCCCCTCACACCATTATCCCCTCTGCCCCAGAATATCCTTTTTGGGCTTGAGTGGAGGAGGCTGCACCATTTTATCCTATATGTTTTAGATTGGACCATTTGAAATGGCACTGCCCCACCATCTCAAGACTGTGGCATCCACACCTGACTCTTTGCATGATGATTTATAGCTAATACAATAACATCTTTCAAATGGGGCCCTATCTTCCCCCCCCCCCCCCCCCCCCCCCCCCCCAAAGTGGTAGCCACAGAAACCACTGAATTAACCAACCATAAATTAATTCAACAAAGATCTCCTCCTGAACCCACCAATCAGGAGCCAGGATGGACTAAAGTAGGTTCTAAACCATCCTCCCAGCCAAACGCAACAGATAACTCATATGCAAAATAACCCAATAAAATTCAACCAAAATCCATAGGATTATTTGGTTGAGGTTGATGAATTGGGCGAGCTTATCCCTAAATTCAAATGGGCTGGGCCCCTCCATTTGAAATATACCTTAATACTGATTATGAAGCCCAATTCCCAAAGTGCCATTATGTGCCTCTTCCTGATACCACCCCATTCAAAAGTAACCACCAACTATCTGAAGAGGCAGTTGCCTCCCCAGATGTCGCCCAACCCGTAAAGCCATTGCAAAATCAGTTGCAGTACTGGCTACAGGTCTACCACCTCCTATCCTACCTAGTACCATGCTTCCATAACAGAAAAAGGACCATTAATAATACTATCAGGCATCAAATATAGCTTTTCAAAAGTTGTGGCAGTTGCAAAGTTTAGCCCAAAGAACTTCATTACCTGCTTCAACTTTGCAACCATCGCCACCCTACCTAAAGAGCGCCTTGATGTGGAAAAAGCGCTTACAGACTATATACCACCCTTTTCAACGCACACATTGAGGTGCAAGCACCCCTTTGTTATCTCTACCCCCATTTTCATGATGCGCCCACACCAATGCTATCATCTTTGTGCTGCTACATGTCCATAACAGATGAAAAAGAAGAGCTTCCTGATTCCCCTTCACTTACCACCATGGATGGATAGCAGTTTCCGCTTCTGACTTGGTTGGTGTGTTTTGGTTGAATTTTGCATCAGTTTGAGCGGATCTGTCTGTATCATTTCAACTTTATTTTATTTTATTTTTAAGTTTTGTCACATTTCATCATTGGTAATGTCCATCCCCTGGTCAGCTTGCCTCAGTTAAATAAATTTCCCTTTACACTAGTTAAATTCAAATGTCAATGATATAAGCTATCATAAACTAAATTTGATTTTAAGCTAAAATCAGTGTTAAGATCTAGTATTCACTAAGAAGAAATGGTCATTACTAAATTATAAATACATATGGTAATTTACTAAATTCTATACAATGTATTTTTTATACTCTACTGTTTACTCTATAATAGGACTAGCCACTTTTAATCATACTGGATAATCAGAGCTTCTAAATATAAAGCATCTGATCTATAACATCTTTATAATGACCTAACTCTTTTATCTTATCAGCCCATGTCTGTTTACAAGTATTGAACAACCAAAATTATTGAAATTATATCATGACATAAGTTACCTATCACTATGGTCAACTGCCATTTCTATATCATTATGTCCAACACTCAGTCCTTACTAAACTATCATCCTTACTTATTTTTCCAGAATTCATATTATTTGCAACCTTCCTTATTTACAGTTGAGGACTTTCCAAGGTTAAAAGTCCTATTTTCCTTCATGAAACAATTTTGGATGCCATGTCACTTGGTATTAAGATTCAGTTGGTAACATGTGATTTTTTTAAAGAAGTCTTTTAACCTAAAAAAACACATATTTTGCTTCCACTTTTTTCCTTTTCTTTTTAACTAAATCAAAAACTAGATCACTTATCAACTATTTAGTTTAAAATTTATGTGCAAATGTTAACATAGATTACTAAAATCTTATCATATAATACCCTGTAACCACTCCTGTGACATACACAAATGATATTAATTATCCAGAATTCTTATTTTTAAATAAGTGTATTTAAAGGTACTCTATAATCTGAGCAAATTTGTACTCATAATAATAATAATTATAAATAGATGTAAACTATAATTGACTGTCCAAAGAGAAATTTATAATTATATAGTAACTTGAATATAACTGAGTTCTACTTCACCTGAAAGTACAAATAATATCATAAGAAGACTAGAATTAACATAAAGCAATATTCCTACAAACACTATAAGTTAAAAGATGCTTTGAAGCTTATAGAAAAACATTGACAGAACCATTATCTTATACTTTATATATTTACCAATTTAGTTTCCTGACTTCATAAGATACATTACTAAGTGCTTAAAAATTTAAGTGTACTTTAAACCTCAATAGCCAATTTCTTATAGTAAATGCTCACCTCATGACACATTAAATCTAATTTGCAATAATAACCATAAAACATATAGATAATAACTATCACTTTTTTACAGAACATGTCATAGATTCTGCTAATTAATCCAAACTGGGAATCAAATCTGGGTACTTGACAGCTCAGTGAAAAGACCAAAATGCCAGTAGCATAGCAGCCCTAAATCTAAGGAGAGTGTCAGTCAGGATTCTCAATAGTTTAAGTAAAGCCTCAACTTGGGACTTCCGATTATTATTTACTTTTGGCAATCTTAATTAACCTTTACTATAATTAATTTAGCACTCAATGCTTTGTTGGGCCAAAAAATCAAGAAAACTATTAATTTTAAATTATTTAGCATTGGTCAAATCCAATTAACGTTGCTAAATTCTCACCCTGATTGATTGAGATAGATCAATATTGAAGTGCTCCACTATTCAATGCTCAAGCCTGATAATCCCCATCTTAACTAACATTATACCCTGAAAATCTAATCCCTTATTTCAACATTATCTAACCTTATCTACAACTTTACCTTATCTTATGAGTCCTTTATCTGTTATCTACTTCCATTTATCCTCTGAACAAATTCAAATAGTATTTTCTAATCTGCTTTCAGTTCCAACAGGGCTTGTGCTGATCAGTCCTTATATACCTTATTTTATCCCTTGCTTTATTAGAACTATTTAAGATTAAAATGATTTACTCAATAAAAAAACTTTTTAAGCTTTACTAATTTTAGGCTCTTCTAAAGAAAAGTTCATTTTTTTGGGACCTCTGAACCGGCCTAGGTTAAGTACCACTTACTATGTCTATCATCCAACTCTGCAAGATTTGAAGAACCAGCCTTCAGACCTCGTCAGTCCCAACAAAAAGTGGTGCTTTATGCCAGGTGTCCTTCTGAGCTGCACCTAGAACATAATATGCTAACCCTTGGATGAACTCTCCCAAAATGTCAAAACTTCAAGCTTCTTTTGAAGATATGAGGTCTACCTATGTTCTCACCTTCAAATAAGCTCAAAATTCATGAAGATATAATCTGGACAATAAAGGATCTCTTCAAAGTGCTCCTTGATGACCTAAAGTCTTTAATCTTTGAGGAAACCTGCAATATTGAATAGGCTCACTGATTCATCTTTTTCTATAACCAATCTAATTTAATAGAATATTGTGCTGAGGATGCTGCTTGAAACCTCAACTTAATCAAAGCCATGAGCTCCAAAAATGATCATTTGGTTAAAAAAACATTTTTATAAAGTCCAAACAGTTATTAAAGAGGCTGTAAACAACTTTTTCCAGAGCGTGACCCAAATTCAGGGAACACGTTGTCAACATTTTTTTATAATTGAAGAAACTAAAATTAAATTAATTGAACTCAGGTTTGTTTCAACATATAAATCAAATTTTATTAAAGCCAAAGTCCAAGAAAATCTCAAGCTAAATTTGGCAGCTGGTACAAAGCCTCTCAACGATTAAAATGAAGCTGCTGAGTTAAATGCTTTGGCTCCAAACTCATTTTCCTCTGCCAAGGTTACTGAAATCCCCAAATCTAACCCAAAACTACCTCCTATTGACGAGATGCCACCCTTGTGCCAAGATAAAAATATTGACAACGTTCACTGCTTTTTCAATGATGGCTTTGATTCAGTTAAGCCCAATACCTTTGTGAACAAATTGCTCTCTCTCGCCTATCCTTTAAAATCTAAACCATTTAACAATTTATTGTTTCCTACTAACCATTTTGGCATTCCTATTAATGATAATGAATCAAAACCCCCAATCCATCTCAGGTATCTCAAGATGGTCTTGAAGAGCTGTTGACAAACTGCCAATTTGAACTTCCAATTGCTATACTTCCTCTGAATGATGAGGACCATATTTGTAGAGCAAAATCAGCCAATTAAGAATCCAGGCTGAATCAGCGGTTGAGCATAAAAACCTAGCCTAGGATGAACCATCACCTGGAGATAGATTGTATTTTAAGGATCCTAACTTTCTAGATTATTTAAAAAAAAATTAAAATTCTAACTAAATTTAAACCAAGTTTCCTGATTCAGACCTTACAACTAACCCAACTAAAAGCTTTACCAATAATATCAGCCTCAGGATTGAGATAAAATCCAAACCAATTGATCCAAAAGTTAAGGAGAATTTTTAATCAAACTTAAATCCAAACCTCCCAATATAAATGTTAAGGTTAAACAGACTGAGGGCCAAGCCGCTTTAAAACAAAAGTGTATGAATTTGATTAGTAATATTAGTTATCATATTTACTTTAAACCTATTTCTTGCTTCATTTATCTCCACATCTTCAGCTTTGCACTCCTCACTCGCCAATGTGGGCTACACCTCCTTTAAATTGGTTATTGACTCTAACTGCCCCAATTGCATTAAGACCAACGTCCAACTCTATTTTAAACCTAACCTACACTGAATACCTTCAATCCTCCTAACCAAACCAACAAATGCCTATACCAACTCTTTTTAGGTTCACTAGCTTTAGGTTTATACCAAAAATTCTCTAAGCTATAATTATACAACCTGGAAACTTTCATTGGTACTTCTGGTCAAGGCTTGGAGGGGGCGTTGTTGGGATTCTCAATAGCTTAAGTAAAGTCTCAACTTTGAGCTTCCAATTTACTATTTACTTTGGGCAATCTCAACTAACCTTTACTATAATTAATTTAGCACTCAATGCTTTGTTGGGCCAAAGGATCAAGAAAAATATTAAATTTAAACTATTTAGCATTGGTCAAATCCAATTAACGTTGCTAAATTCCCTGAATGATTAACTGAGATAAATTAATATTGAAGTGCTCCACTATTTGATGCTCCAGCCTGATAATCCCCATTTTAACTATTATACTACCCTGGAAAAAACGAATACCTTATTTCCACATTATTTAACCATATCTCCAACTTTACCTTATCTTATGAGTTCTTTATCTGTTATCTACTTCCGTTTTTCCTATATACAATTTCAGATAATATTTCCTAATCTACTCCAAATTTCAACAGGGCTTGTGCTAATTGTTCCTTATAACCCTTATTTTATCCCTTGATTTATTAGCACTATATAAGTGCAAATGATTTACTCAATAAAATAACTGTTTACGCTTTACCTAATTTTAGGCTCTTTTAAAGAAAAGTTGTTTTCTTGGGACCTCTGAACCTCCTAGGTTAAGTCCCACTTACTCTGTCTATCATCCAACTTTGCAAGCTTTGAAGAACCAGCCTTCAGACCTCATCAGTCCCAACAGTGTCTTTGACTCTTCAATAATAAACTGCTAATAAGCCAACTTAAAAATATCCTGTAAATTGGCTGTTGGACAATTGTGCACCTGCTTAATGGTAAAATGGTTTGGGCAAGATTAGTCCAACTGATGCGGGAGGCCACCCCAGTACCACCTCAAATTTGGTGCTAACCCTAAGCCAAAACCCCTTTATAGACCTGGAGTGGGTGCCAGGAGGGGCAAAGATTTTGCTAACAAAATCAATCATTAAGATCTCCAATAAGCGGCTAAACTAAGGCTATGTGTCAGGTAGCTGATTGGAGAAATTATACTAAAATGCTATCTCATGGTCATGTCCTTCCAGTCTCAAACTGACACCTAAATCTAAGCCCTATCATGAGGTGAAGGTATTTTAAGCGTTTTGCTAAGTTAAAATTTCTTTTACTAATTCAATTTACCCCTGCTTATACTGAACTCTCGCCTACCCCACTAATAGCCTATAAGTTTCTTAAATACTAGGAGGCGTGAAATATTAAGGTTTTTCTTCTTGACCCCCCCCATTACTACTAATAGAAAAACTTATAAAATTCAACCTTTTAGTATAACTAAAGCTAATTATAGATACTAGTGGTATATAAAATTCCCTTAAAATGTATACAAACAGTTGAAAGTAATACCATCCTTGAAATTATTGTTGAAGTCATGTGCTAAAAAGCACTAGCGAGCATTCAAACTGACCTTATTCCAACAGTGGCAAACCTTCATAGCATGCAAACAAAACCCAGTAACCCCATAAGGAAGTAACTCTCAAGGCCAGCAAATGTTATAATGTGATTTATTAATATATAAAAAAGGCTTTATTACAAGGTAGAGGAGATGACCATCAGAGATTTTTTTTGTAAAAAAGGTATTCTTAAGTGATAATTGAGCAATAGCCTAAATTAATTTGGTGGGCTTTGAAACAATTATAGCCAATAATACAATACTATCATATATGGTAGTTCTATACCTCAAGTAATGGTGAACTTGGTCTATTGACACCAAATGCATTTGAACATTTTTAGTAATAATAAATTTTGTAAAAAACTCTAATCCCGTTTGAAATGCAAATATAATGACTCATCCTTATCTAACGTGTAACTGTTGATAATCATAAACTGTATATGTACTCTCCTAATCTGCATCACATGAACTCTGGAAATTAACCTACGCCTTCTTGGTTTGAACCAAGCGTTGATCCACGGTATACTTAAGGTCAGGAAGGGTGGCCAACTTAAAACCTTTGCTCTTACTTACTTCCTCCTTGTCCTTTCAATTATACTCCAGAAATTATGTTATGAAACATGACAATAACAACTTGTAGGAGGGAAGCCATATGGTTCCTATGAGGGTGATAAAAGTTTATTAGTATACCAAAGGCCCCCTATGCAAATCAAATAGCATCAATGTGCACAATTGCAAGAATTGCTTGGGAAACCCTCAAGGGTGGGAGAGGAATGGAGGACAACAACCCTACTTTTTTGGTGGTTGCTTGCATCTGATACTCGTCCCAAGGTACTATAATTCTCCCTCTACCATAGATAGTTGCCAGGCTCACTTAGTGGTACTGATTTGTGATTTGAATCAAGAAGTTTGTAAATCAAAATAATCTGACTTTTTCATGTGCAGATTGAGCTTTATAATCATTCCGGTGTTAGTAGGGTGGATCAAATTGTAGTGAAGAGTCAGTAAAGGTTTCAGAGAGTTCCAGATTGACTTATTGATAAGTACTGGGGTAGTTCTCTTCAAAGATGGGCGCTCCAGATGATCCTGAGACTGGAAACCTCTTTTGGGTAAGCGGCCAGGCGTGATTTGCTCCTAGATGATTTACAAAGTTGGAATGTTAGAAAGTCCTTGGAAGAATGATTACACTGAGCTAGTGGTAGATTGGTGAGGCAAATTTTGGGTTCAAGGATGAATTTCATGACCAGCATATTGAAAAGATAGCTTAGGAGCATAGTTCCTAACAACTACCATTAAAATCTGCCAGCTTTTGGATTAATGGATTGAGGTGCTACTAAATGATTTTTTTGATACAGAATGAAGATGACCGCATGCTTTTCCAGATATAGATAAATGTTGTAAAATTTAGAAACCAGCGGAGTCTAAAGATAACAGTTAAGAAAATCATAATTTTTACTTAAAAAAGCTCAAAAATAAGGAATGAATCAACAATAGACCATAGGAAGGGATTTTGTCTTTATAGTGGGAGGAAGGGAATAATTGAAGAAGGCTTAAAATTGGCCTGGCAGGGCCCTCTTTCCACATCTAATTGGTTGGTTTTGGAAGAGAAGTTTGAGTTAAAGTGTTTCTGATATATTCTCACATATTTGTATAGGCAATAATATTGGATACCTCAGATCAGCAGCAAAGTTACTTTGATAAAGCCAAACTAAGCAAAGAGCCTAGATAAATTGATTCTATAGTCTGATTCAAGAGAAATCAATATTTCCATTTAAATAATAAGTCAAATTCTCAGAATCAATCTTTCAACTCAGATTAGTGATATTAAACCTTTAACTTTGTATTGAATGTACTAATCTAATTTATCT